>VIAB01002086.1:48306-61573 GCA_009801035.1 Oophaga pumilio | reverse complement strand
AGGTGCTTAAAATCTCGGCTTATACACGAGTATATACAGTAATTATTATTATTGTGATTTCTGATGGTCACAACCCTTGGGTGTCAGGCCAGCAGTGGCACCCCGTTCAGCAAGGATGCATGATGTGCCCTGTTTACTGCTAAGGTTAGTGATGGGTTACAAAAATACTGGCTTTGAGTGGGCAGAAGTTGTGGTCTGCTCAACAAAGATGAATTTAGTCTCCAACAAAGAATGCTGCCATTTTGGAGAAAGCGCAAACCTGAAAAATTTGCAAATTTGACATTTGGTAAATGTTGAATTTTTGAATTTTTGATCAATTTTAGATGGGGCCTCAACATAGATCCTTTTTAAAAAATCAACTGGCCAAAATATTGTTCCTTAGTAGAAACATGATCTAAATTTGCGAAATTCAATTTCAAGACAGGATACTAATTTTTAGACCTTCATCCTGTAAGGATACCAGCAGTCTCACGCGTATCGATGCCATATATATATTTACAGTACCTTCCTTACGTAGCTCATCCTGTTGCACTACTTCTACAGCACTCTACCAGTACATGGCATTTGTTGCGACTTGGAAAGCTATGCTATAAATTATCAAGGAACATATTCTCTTGGCTGAGTCTTGTCTGAGTCTTGCCCATTATTGACGAACTGGATAGATGTTAGGAAATGTGGCAACAGGCATCCAAAACTCCATTGAATAATTTCCACACTGGACTTGTGTACTATTGTGCACATTACTTAAAATAAATATTATAATTTTATAATATATAAAATTTTATACATTTTTGCCTAGCGGCATTGGATCAACGTATGATTTTTGGAGGTGCGGTTTATGCTCTTTTATTTTTTTGGTGTACAGCATGTTCTTTCCCCTTTCTTGGACCAGCACTCTTCCCATTTGGCACAGGTGATTTTAATTAGCCGGAGTCTGCATAGTAAGGGGTCTTGAACATTTCTGCTCTCACTGAAGAGCTGGAGGAAGGTGAGTTTCAGTGCTCCTTTCATTTGGTGCGGGTGTCGTGTGGCGGCCATTGCTGCTGTGGCTTTGTGCTGGTGGGGCGGCGCAATCTGGAGTCATGGGGACTCAGTCTTGCAGCATCGGCGCTATGGGGCACCAGGCCGTCTGCTCTGCCGGTGCATTGCCGCTGTGGCGGTGGTCAGCGCACGGTTCCGCTCCGTTAGGGTTGGTCAGGACCCACTACGAGGTTTGCCGTGACGTGGCAATGGGCTTCATACAGTCTGATCAGAACGTTAAACTAAGAACCTCATGTTCAGTTAAATAAATTTTTGCCTAGCGGAATTAGATCAATGTATGATTTTTGGAGGTGCGGTTCATGCGCTTTTTTGTTTTGATGCTTAAAATAAATACAGATGCCACATAGATATAAATATTCATGAAAATAATTTTGTGCTTATACTCTGGGTCCTCGTCGTTCTTCAAAGTTATTGTTATAAAAAGTATTGTTGGGATAAAATGACGTGTAGGTGGAGGGGCCAGACAAAGTGCTTGTGGTACCTGGCAGAGTGCTAGAGATACCTGGACCAACACTTGAGGCTATAGCCAGAAAACCTCCAGGGTATACTGAAGACATGACCTGCAAGAACAAAAAGTCAAGAAATCATCAGTATTCTTCCCCAGACACCATCAAGCAATGGTAAGATGTCTATTTTACTAAATTATTTGACAAGTCTCCACCATTGCAGGTACGTTTCAGATAAATTTTTTAGTTTTCCAAAATGTACAAGGTCCTTCATGACCAGTCATTGCTAAAGTAACTGATTGTTAAAATAATTTGAGCTGAGGTTTTCTGATTTCAAATACCATTTAGTTTACTTTGACCTTTAAGTCGTCCTGTCCCATGAACTCAGTCTCCTCCATATACCTTGCTAATTGCCTTTCTTGGATCCTCTTTTTTGGACCCAGAGCTAAAATATCTCTTGATCTACTGAACCCAAACTTACCATGGATCACATGGATCACTAATGACTCCAATACAGGGTCATTATCAAGAACATCCTAAATGCACCCCCCAAGGAATCATGTTAGCCTTACCCCTTTGGAAAAATCCATAAAAATTAGTGCTTAATAAAAAATTTTACCATACGGAAAATTTAAAAAAAATACCCAGGAAAGCAGCAGGAAATTAATAGGAGCAACAACGGCTCACTTTTTGACCTAGTGACAGATTTTCTATAAAAGGAAGTTGTCAGTAAGATCAACCCCAACAAACCGCTTACGATCGGTGCGTCCCCTTTGCCGGCTCTGCTTCACCTGTGACTGATAGAGGCAGATGATGGCTAAATAACTCAGCCATCATCTACAGGGAAAGATGCGGGCTTAGTTTTGGAACTGATTAAGGGGAATCTGTCAGTAACATCTACTCCACGAAGCGCATATATGTGCATGCAGTTCTTTGAAAATTAAATTCAACACCTTTATAACTGCTATCTATTGCTGCATTCCTGAGAAATTAGTCGTTTAATAAATATGCAAATGAGTTGTTTAGGGATCTGGGCATGACACAGCAATTTTTGAGCCTCTGCCTCCTGAGGATATTTCCCACCCAGCTCCAGTCTCTTTAACTTGATTAATCCCTCACTGTCTCTGAGACGTGAAGCACCAAACAAGGGAATTAGACAGTTGGCCGTCAAGCAAGCTAAAAAGGCAAATGCATTAAAATGCAGATTTCTGGTTAGTTCAGTAACAATTAGAAGATGTAGAGGTTTTGATAGATTTGGCTTTCATAGACCTACACGTCCATACATGAAATTTGAGGGATTGATTCCACTGAAAGATTCCTTAATTATCAACATTTGTCCCTATTGTTGTGGACAAGGAACAATAGAATACCAAAGTCAGTAACAATGCCTAAATAAAAAGATACTTACTGCACATATACAAATCATCCCTAAAATAAAGCCAATTGCTACAGCTAATGCAATGAGAATCACTGCCCAGTATGGAAGGCTGCTTGCACCGGTATCTGTAAAACAAACATAACAGCAATCATAAAAGGAGGTCAAAACAGCTGAGTAAGCCTGCCGTAAAGAAATCATATTCATACAGGATCAAAGAGGTATAAGCATTAGAATTGTAACGTAGCTGTTAAAAAAATACTAAAACTGGGTATTACTAGTCAACTAAAAACTAAGCGTGAGCTGTCAATGCCAAGCAGCTGCTACAAAAGCACTGAAATGTATATGTAAAACAAGAGATGCAAAAGGGAGGTTTAGTTTTGGCTTCTTAAAATGTTTAAACATTAATGTTAATTCTTTTTTTAAATCTCTTTGGTTCGCCAATGGTCAAACTTTGACAAGTGCTGTCTGACCAATGAATGAACTAATGGGCTGGTTCTCAAGAGCAGATACTATTGCTACAGCGCATCTCTCTGCTCACACTCATAAGGGGGATTGTGAGCAGTGAATCCCATCTGTGATGGCCTCTGGTACACTGATAGTGGTTGTCCTCATGGGAAAACCTTTGTAATGGGCAAAGTTTCTTAGGCTGAAAAAGCTACTAGAACCAGGCTTTCAGCGTAGAAAGTAGGATAGCCAATAGGGATTTTTACATAATTTGTCATTGTTTTTACTTGTTTTTTTTTGTTATTTTAACCTATCCTTTTAAATTTCAGGGAAAATGTTTAGAAAACATGATTATTATAATTATTATATTACTAGTGGTGCCCTGTTTTGCAGATTTGTGGGGATCTCAGTGGTCGGACACAAATAATCTATAAATGATCACCAATCCCATGTTAGTTGACTTTTTTTCACCAGACAAAAACTATTAATCTTTTCCTTTACCCCTCTAAAAAAGTGTTGTGTTTGCCACTCACTAGGTGACGGTATAGTACAATTAATGTAAGTCAACCATATCGCTCAGTACCTGAAATTTCTCTCTTTGAAAATATTTATATAGTTTTATGAGGAGACAGTTTAATTGTCATATAAGAAGGAAATCTGAAATTGTTCAATGGAACCCTATGAAGTCATGCTATGGATTTATGGAAAAAGCGCATCTCATCCTGCTAACTATTTTTTAACTTCCTTTCCACTAGACAGTTTCTGTAGTCCCGACCACCAATGGTTGCCTGCCTTAGGTGAATGTTCCCATCTCAATCATCCAATGACTGAAAGGGGAATACTCAATTATGTGGTTTTTCATGATAAAACCCTGATGGAATGCACTGTATAAAGTGGCACTTACTTGTAGCTGAGGTTGTGGTTGTAGTTGGAGCAGTATTTGTTGTGGTGGTACTGGCACTTACAGTGTTCATTGAAGCTGCAGTAGTAGTTGGAGCAGCAGTAGTTGTTGGAGGTGCAGTTGTTGTAGTTGGAGCTGCAGTAGTAGTTGGAGCTGCAGTAGTTGTTGGAGCTGCAGTTGTTGTAGTTGGAGCTGGTGTTGTAGTTGGTGCTGCAGTAGTAGTTGGTGCTGCAGTAGTTGTTGGAGCTGCAGTACTTGTAGTTGGAGCTTGGGTTGTAGTTGGTGCTGCAGTAGTAGTTGGTGCTGCAGTAGTTGTTGGAGCTGCAGTAGTTGTAGTTGCAGCTTGTGTTGTAGTTGGTGCTGCAGTAGTGGTTGGTGCTGCAGTTGTTGGAGCTGCAGTAGTTGTTGGAGCTGCTGTAGTAGTTGGAGCTGCTGTAGTTGTTTGAGCTACAGTAGTTGTAGTTGCAGCTTGTGTTGTAGTTGGAGCTGCAGTAGTAGTTGGAGCTGCAGTAGTTGTTGGAGCTGCAGTAGTTGCCGCTTGGGTTGTAGTTGGTGCTGCAGTAGTGGTTGGTGCTGCAGTAGTAGTTGCCTCTGCTTCATGAATGGTTGAAGCTGCAGTAGTAATTTAATAAAAGTCAATAAAATGTAGCTTTAAAAATATTTTTTCACATAAATTATTACATATTTTTATTTGCACTACGGTCACTCTTTTCACCAGCAGAGGTGAGTCTATTATATCAAACTATTTTCTAGGGTCTGTTTTAGATGTGATGTTTAATCTTTTTGGTGAAACACAATATTAATCATGTTTTCTCAGATGACATTGGTGGAAGGCCCATCTGTAATATCAAAGATAACAAAAAGGGTTGGGAAGAGGAAAATGATACTGACCAGTGCAAAAAATTTGGCAGAAAAAAGTGCAGATTGCTGAAATATATTCTAATTTTGACTTGGGTTGGGGCCCAACTCAATTTTCTGTGGAATCATGGGTCCTCTGATTATAATGGGTGGATCGAACCTGCGCAGGTATGTTGTTCGCACACTGCTTCAATAATAGCAATCATAAAGTGGAAATTGTACTGTAGTGATAAAAATAGGATGGATTGTATACTAAGATAGGAACTAAGGGGTAGATTGGGTAGGTAGTCAAAGAGGATGGGTCACATTTCATGAATGATGAACAGCTATCATGCTGAACTTCAGGAATCAAGAGCAAGGAGGGGAATAAGGATCTTTTGTGACCCTTGAAAATTCGCAATTCCCATCATGACATCTGAGTGGTCAAATGTGTTGAGCGATTTGCTGGGAAGGGAACCATATTCTCCTAAAACTTCATAAAAAAAGATTCAGATTCAGTAAAATCTCATTTTTTTTATTTGACACATGCAATTTTTGCTGGATTTAAAAAGACCAGATAAAAAAATTATATTCACCACTCCCCTAACCTCATCTTGATTTTGTTCAGGTCCACTCTTCACTCACAGGCTGCTGATCTTTTTCACACCACAGGTATGGTGAAGACATGGCATGAAGAAGACTGGAAGCCTGACAGTAAAGGCTGGACTGAAATGACCAACTAGGGAGCTGAGCCGATAAGGTAAGGACTAGGAAGAGGTGAAAATATATATTTTTAAATTTGTTATCTTTTTTGTGCCATAGTACAAGAGACAGATTTGAGTGGTATCGAATAAATTCAATGTGAATCAAATTTTCTTGACCGATTTGGAGTAATCTTCTGTTAATTTGTGAATCACACATTAATAGATATATATATATGTATCATAAACATTTCCTGACAGAATAAATTATCATCATGTTTTTTTTAAAAGCTAGACATCCCACACTGCTCAGCTTGGGATATGTTGAGATTCGAGAGGAAAGAACACAATTTAAGCCCAACTAGCTGTGGGGTGGAGCTCAAAGGGGAATCAAGGCTGATGATCTTCAAATTCTCCCTTCTGTTATTATTTACCAAAAGTTTGTCATCCCACTAAGTGAGATGGAGGAAGACATACATACTCTGTCCTCATGTAATAATGGAATTGATATGGGTGAATAACGAGATATGGTAGAACCCATCATCCAATGAGTCACGTAACTACATGGGTGAAGTAGTTGCCTTTGCATCTGACACTGGTGCCAAATGGGATCAACATTGCATGTGTCAGATAAGAAGATAGAGCATAATGTATACCACATGGAAGGTGGGGAACGAATTGCAATTTTTGCTTCACATATGTAAGTAACAGTTTGGCTGCTACTTCACTTTCTTTTGTGTTTACAAGGTGTTTCCATGGAATAGGTATTCACTAATCGAAGAATCTGGCAACCATAAATATTTGTTGGTGCCTTGTTAAAGAAGTTGTCCACTACTTGGACAACTTCTCATACTCCTCGCTTCGCCCCGACAACATAAAGAAACCTCCTGTGCTGGTGCCGTTACTAAGGCGTTGGCATTAGCTCTCCCTGCGGCTCTTGTGAGGTGTTGTGACATGTGATACCAGAGCCCAATCAGCGCCGGCATCACTGTCTCCACCTTAGGACAAATAAACAGGAAGAGGAAGTCTGGGATCAACTGCAGGCCAGATTTCCTCTTCATGTTCATTGGATGCCGACGTCACATGTCACAACTTTACACAAGTGCCCTGGGGAGAGCCAGTGCCGACACCACGGGAACGGCGCCGGCATGAGAGGTGAATATAGGCTTTATTATGTTATCGGGGCCAAACATTTTGATCAAGAAGAGTTTGTTCTAGTAATGGACAACCCTTTTAAGTTACTTATTTACGTGTTACAGATTATGCCGGAATATTCAGAAGCATAATAATAAGAGCAGCAGAATCTGTCAGGTAGGAGACACAGCCTTCAGATTTGTGGGGTTGTACGCTTTGGAAGGGTTTTTTTGGTCTTGAGTGGCAGATATGGGTTCTTGTCTCATACTGTCAGGTGCAACCCGGATGATTGGTGTTCACTTTTGTAGACAGAAAACTTTCTTTATTTGTCTATTTGCTTAGATGATCTCAAATTGCTAGAATAGGGGGCTACTATTGCTCAATAAAATGTCTTGTCACTATGAACATGATGGTGAATGAGTACTTCCACCCATCCAGTTCGTATTGACAAGACATTCAATCGAGGAGCAGTTAAATCCATATTGATCTGTCCACAAATTTCACTATATCAACTGCATTATTAAATAAATCTCTTAGACTTGAAGAGGCTGGTGTACTTACTTTTAAAATCCATGAATCCCAATGGCTGTACAATCATTTTTGAAAGTCCCTGACTCTTATGTATCAATGGACGTTTTAAGAGTCCTATTTCAACTCATAAAATGCTAATTGTTATTTCAGGATTTTACAGGTATCCTGATGTAGATTTTCAAAGTGATTACAACAGTCTCCTTAGCTCTAGGAGATCTACTTAATAATGTATGAAATTTGGTGACACTTTAAAGAGACGAGGAAACAACCTTCTAAGGCTGTAGTCACACTGAATGTATAAAATATTGGTCTGATTTTGATGGGTGAGAATCGCACAAGTGTTCTCCAAATGGTCATCCGTGTGTAATCCGTTTGCAATGCGATGATGCAATTTTCTCACATCTATGTGTCCATGTGACATCCGTATGAGATCCGTATGTGATGCATATGGCTTTACATTTCTCACTGTTTTTCCCCTTTGAATTTACTGGCTCAATGGGCTGTAATAAGGAAAATGTGTGCGTACTTCTCGCAAGTCACACTGATGGTCCGTGTGGTGTCCGTTTTTTTCTCGCACCCATAGACTTGCATTGGTGAGACTCGGCCGAGTGTCAGTGACAATCCCAGCATGCTGCGATTTCACTCGGACGTATAATACAGACGAGAAAAAAACTGGTGATGGGAGCTGCCCCATAAATTAAAATTGGTCCAAGTGCTATGCGATTTTTTTTATCACATAGCACTCGTCCGTATTCCTCTCTAGTGTGACTCCGGCCTAAGAATACATGTTGACTGCTAAAACTATAGGAAACAGACATTTCCCCCAAAATATTTATTTAAAAGATGAAAACGTAATAATTGTTGATGATAAGATATATATTTCTTTCCTTTGTTTTTTTGTTTTTTTATCATTGATTTTCCTTGCGATTAATATTTTTGTGTTCTTGTTTTTAATTTGTTTTCCCATAAGTGAATCCTTCACAGATGAGACCAAAATTGAACTTTTTGGACACCAAAGTAAACACTATGTCTGGTACTAAACCAACACAGCTCATCCACACAAGAACACCATCCCCACAGTGCTAAAGCAACACTCAAGTGGTTTAAGGAACATGTCAATGTTTTGCAGTGACCTAATCAAAGCCCAGACCTTAATCCAATTGAGAATCTGTGGTCAGACTTGAAGATTGCGGTTCACCAGAGGAAAACTTCCAACTTGAAGGAGCTTGAGCAGTTTTGACTTCAGGACTGGATAACAATCCCAGTGGCAAGATGTGGAAAGACTTATCCAAAGCAACTTGCAGCTGTACTGTAATTGCCTCAAAAGGAGGCTCTACAAAGTACTGACTTTAGGAGGTGAATTATAATGCACACTGGCGTTTTCAGTTATTTGTTCTTTCCATCACAATAAAAAAGAAAACCAAATGTTCACAGTTGTGGCAGCAAAACATGAAAAATGCCGATGGGGAAGAATACTTTTGCAAGCCACTGTAAATCTTATCTTTATGTATATTTAAGTAATTAAATTGGATCCTAATTAATTGTCATGCCAGCATCTTAGAATCAGTGGATAATACCAAAAGTTACCAATACCAAAGTTATTGTACGGATGACACTATTCTTTATCTATGGCACTTATTAAAATAATTTCAAATGGATTACAATGCATCTAAAGCAAATCCAACTTGTAGGGTACTTACCTTTAAACAATAAGAGGATCAAGAGAAAAAGCCCATTGTGCCTCGGTGTGCTCCCCATGGTGCCTATTAATTAGTCCTGTGTCTTGAAGATGTAGACAAAGAATATTCCAAACTCTTAGAAATAGGAAATAGTGTCCTTATATACTGTTTGTGATGGGATGATGGACTTTATAAACAATGTCCGATGTGTCACATTACAAAAATGTCACACTAGGACAGCCCTTATCACGTTTTGTAAACTGACCTTCAATTCACCCAAATATAATATTAAAGCAATTATAAGTTCCCTACAAAGTATATCATTTGCCTTTTCCATGTGTGACTCATCAGATTCATATCATTGAAATGTATCAGGGCTCCCTGTCCTCCAGACTATAATTATATTTAATTGTTGATTTCTCTAGATCAAAACTCATTGTTAAGAAAGTCACTTGTAATATGACAAATAAAATTTTTATTGAAACTAATGAAATCTACGAAAAAAAGTGTTGCAGGGCTATCAAACACTGATACCTACTATGCTGGGGCTTAACACCCAGTTTCCCCAAAAATAAACTTATATTATGACTCTTTTTGAAATGGGTGAAGGTTGGCCACAATCTTGTTAGCAAACCAACAAAAAAGGCATGAAACACAGTAACAAATCCACAACTTGCACTGCCATTTCATGTCATTAACTGGAGATGAGTGGATCGATTCTCAGAGGATCGAGCATGAGATGAATTTCCTGAAGTTAATGGTTTGCATAAATTTGAACATTTTGGGATTTAATTCACGCTGCTGAAGCATCAGAGATTTGGCTAATGCCTTTTTTGCTTGGCTGCATGAACCTCCCCTTAATGCCCTGCAGCTATGATATCTTATGGATTATTATACCTTTTATAGAGGTAGTCAGTACCAGGGCCATCACAGATCAGCAATTCGCAGTGGAGCATAGTTTGTATGGCAGAATCATTTTCCATCTCCAGAGTCACTGGGTAAGTGTCTTCTGTAGAATATAAGCTCATATGGTCAGTGGGGTCCTCATTCCCTCCACCCTGTAGAGTGTAAGCTCTTACGGCAAGTGGGTTCCTATCACTCCTGTAGAGTGTAAGCTCACATGGCCAGGGGGAGTCTTCACTCTCTTTTCTATTAAGTGTAAGCTTTTATGGTCAGTAGGGCCCTCTCTTTCTCCTGTAGTATGTAAGTTCTTATAGTCAATGGAGTTCTCTCTCTCTCTCTCTGTCTCTCTCTCTCTCCTGTAGTATGTAAGCTCTTATGGTTAGTGGAGTCCTCTCTCTCCTGTACTATGTAAGATCTTATACCAGCAGTGGGATCTTCTCTCTTCTGTACTGTGTAAGCTCCTATGGTCACCAGGGTCATTTCCTGTACAGTGTAAGCTCTTATGGTTAGTGGGGTCCTCTCCTGTAGACTGCAAGCTCTTATGGTCAGTGGGGTCCTCTCTCTCTCTTATGTAGTTTGTAAGCATTTATGGTCACCAGGGTCCTCTCCTGTAGAGTGTAAGCTCCTATGGTCAATGGAGCTCTGTCTCTCTTCTGTAGAGTGTAAGCTTTTATGGTCAGTGTGGTCCTCTCTCCTATAAAATGTAAGGTCTTATGGCTAGTGGAGTTCTCTCTCTCTCCAGTAGTATGTAAGCTCTTATGGTCAGTGCGTTCCTCACTCTCTTCTGTAGAATATAAGCTCCTATGGTCAATGGAGTCCTATGTCCTATGAGGTGTAATCTCTTATAGTCAGCTGGGTTCTCTCTCTCTCTCTTCTGAAGTGTGCAAGCTCCTATGGTCACCATGGTCCTTTCCTGTAGAGTGTAAGCTCCTATGGTCAGTGAGATTCTTGCTCTCCCTTCTGTAGAGTGTAAGCTCCTATGATCAGCGGGGTTCTCTCTCTCTTATGTAGAGTGTAAGCTTTTATAGTCAGTGGGGTCCTCTCTCTCTCCTATAGAATGTAAGATCTTATGGTCAGTGAAGTCATATCTCTCTCCGGCAGTATGTGTGCTTTTTTGGTAATTGAGGTCCTCTCTCTCTTCTGTAGAGTGTAAGCTCCTATAGTCACCAGGGTCCTTTCCTGTAGAGTGTAATGTCTTATTGTCAGTGGGGTCCTCTCTCTTTTTTTTTTGTGGTGTGTAAGCTTTTATTCGTCACCAGCGTCCTCTCCTGTAGAGTGTAAGCTCGTATGGTGAGCGAGTTTATCGCTCTCTCTTCTGTGGAGTGTAAGCTCTTATGGTCAGCGGGGTACTCTTTCTCTTCTGTAGAGTGTAAGTTCCTATGGTCAGCAGGGTCCTCTGTCCTATGAGTTGTAATCTCTTGTGGTCAGCGGGGTTATCTCTTTCTTCTGTAGTGTGTAAACTCCTGTGGTCACCAGGGTTCTCTCCTGAAGAGTGTAAGCGTTTATTTATCAGTTGGGTCCTCTCTCTCTCTCTCTTCTGTAGTGTCTAAGCTTTGATGGTCATCAGGGTCCTCTACTGTAGAGTGTAATCTCCTATGGTCAGTGGGGTTCTCTCTCATCTGAACAGTGTTGTCTCTTATGGACAGCGAGGACCTCACTCTCTGTAGCTTATTGAGTGTAATCTCATATGGTCAGCGTTGTTCTCTCTCTTTTCTCTCTCCCCTCCACCGGTGTTTTCAGAGCAATTACAAGCTTTCTTGTATTGAAATTCATGGAAATGTATTCACTGTTAATTGAGCTTTTGGGAACAGTTGGTGAAATTGTGGAATTTGAATTTCAAAAGTTCTCTTAACTGGTTACTCCCTTTCATGTTGATCTCCAGTGGCCATTCTTACTGCCAAGGTATGCACATGGAAAGCCCTCAAAAAGTTATACAGTGGCTTGCAAAAGTATTGACCTCTTGGCATTTCTCCTGTTTTACTACCTCTTAAACTGGAATTTCATTGTTTTTTTCTTAGGGTTTGCATCAGTTCATGTAAATAACATGCCTACAACTGTGAACATTTTCTTTTCTTTTCATTGTGAAGCAAGCAACAAATAGGACATAATAACTGAAAACTTCCGTGTGTGTAACTATTCACCACCCCCTAAAGTCAGTACTTTGTAGAGTCTCCTTTTGCGACAATTACAGTAGCAATTTGCTTTGGATAAGTCTCTATGAGCTTTCCATATCTGGCCACTGCGATTGTTGCCCATTCCTCAAGGCAAAACTGCTCCAGCTCCTTCAAGTTATATGGTTTCCTCTGATGAACAGCAATCTTCAAATCTGAATAGAGATTGTCAATTGGTGTAAGGTCTGGGCTTTGACTAGGCCATTCCAAAACATTTAAACATTTCCCCTTAACCCACTCGAGTGTTGTTTTAGCAGTATGCTTTTGGTCATTATCTTGTTGGAAGGTGAACCTCCATCCCAGTCTCAAATCACTGACAGACTAAAACAGGTATTGCTCAAGAGTATCCCTGTATTTCGCACCATTGATCTTCCCCTCAACTGTGACCATTTTCCCTGTCACTGCTGCCGGAAAACATCCCCACAGCATGATGCTTCCACCACCATACTTCACTGTGGGGATTGTGTTCTTTGGGTGATGAGCTGCATTGGTTTGTCATAGCGGTTACCTTTGTGGCCAAAAAGTTCAATTTTGGTCTCATCTAACCAAAGCACCTTCCTCCATAAATTCTCCCACATGTCTTTTCGCAAACTCAAAATGGGCCTTACAATTTTTTTGTGCAAGTAAAGGCTGTTTTTGCCCACTTTTCCATAAGGCTACCTCTATGAAGTGTACGACTTGTTATGGTCATGAGGAAAGATAATCCAGTCTCTGCTTGGGAACGCTGCAGCGCCTTCAGGGTTACCTTTGGTCTCTGTGCTGCATCTCTGATACATGCTCTCCTTTCCTGGGCTGAGAGTTTTGATGGGAGGCCCTCTCCCGGAAGGACTGTTGTGGCACCATGTTTTTTCCATTTGATGACAATAGATTTGGTGGTGCTCCGGGGGATCATCAGAGATTGGGATTTTTTTTAAAACCCAACCCAACCCTTACTTGTACTTCTCAGCAACTTTGTTCCTGACTTTTTAGGAAATCTTCTTGATCTTCATGGTGTTTGGTTAATGGTGCCTCTTGCTTAATAGTGTTGCCACCTCTGTGGCCTTTCAGAAAAGGAAAAGTGTATATACTGACAAACCATGTGACACTTAGATTGCACACAGG
>VIAB01002085.1:69824-81477 GCA_009801035.1 Oophaga pumilio | reverse complement strand
ACGACTTCAATATTGTCAATCACACTCGTTTAGCGGCCTGAACACAGTGCACGTAAATACAACCGAATTGCTTCTGCGTGATGTGCAATATGTTAGCATTTGGGGCCCCATTTTAAACTTTTGCCTAGGGCCCCACTTTGCCTAAAACCGGCCCTGGTCGCAAAAAGGTACTTGCAAAAGTATGGTGAAGATTATGATGCCACATTTTCTCCAGTTGTGAAGCAAACCACATTCAGAACGTTAATGTCCATAGCTGCAGTTCAACAGGTGACAGTGAGACATTTTGCCATCAAAACAGCCTTCCTACATGGTGACACTGAAGAAGAGTTGTACATAAGCCAACCCAAGGGATATTTTAGAAAGGGTGAAGAGCACCTTGTTTGTAAAATGCAGAAATCTGTTTATGCACTTAAGTAGTTGGCAAGAGCTTGGAACTCGAAAATGAACAAAGTTTTGATGGATGAAGGATGTAAGAGATCCATGTTTGTATACGAAAAATGTAGCGAAGGAGTGGATGTATGATCTCCAATATGTAGACGATGTAATCATGTCTCATCAAGATGAAAATAAATTGCAAAGCTAGGTGAAATTCTCAACCAGCACTTTGAGACTAAGGACCATGGAAATGTGACATATTATTTGGGAATCCAAATCCAGAGAGAGGAAGATGGAAGTTTTCTTCTCAATGAAAGTTCTAAAATTTCCGCAATAGTAAACCAGTTTGGAATGTCAGAAGCCAAAGGTGCGTCAACACGAATGGATCCTTCCTACTTAAAGTTGGAAGGAGAAGAAGATCTGCTACCCAGCAATAAGAGTTACAGACAAACAGTCGGGGCGCTTCTGTACATAGCAACCATAACTCGTCCGGATATCACAGCCACAGTAGGAATTCTCTGCCGACGTGTAGCAAGCCACGCCAAAGAGACTGGAAAGCAATTAAGAGACTTCTTCGATATCTTAAAGAAACTCAAATCTTAAGATATCTGCATCAGGAGATCTCACTCTCAGAGGTGATGTGGATGCAGATTGGGCTGGAGATTCAAGCGATCGGAAATCAACAAGTGGTTACTTGTTCAAGTTAGGAGAAAATTCAATTTCTTTGTCCAGAAGAAAACAAGTGTCAGTCGCATTATCTTCTACAGAAGCAGAATATATGTCTGCAGCTTATGCAAGTCAAGAAGTAATTTGGTTGAAACAACTTTTGGAAGATTTCGGCAAGCCATAAGCTCAACCAACAGTTATCTATGAGGACAACCAAGGATGCATTAAACTTGCCAGCAGTGAGAAGATTAGTGCAAGGACTAAGCACATTGATGTAAAACATCACCACTTACGTGACTTAGTGGAACGTGGTGTACTCGAGTTTGTTTATTGCGAGTCTGACAAGATGATAGCTAATAGTATGACAAAGCCATTACCAAGAGCCAAGTTTGTGAACTTCAGAACCGCAATGGAACTAACAGGATAAGCCGTTGCTGAGTGGGGGTGTTGGAATATGTTTCGTGCAACAACTCCATTCCTGTCTATGAGTGTTTAGTTGCTAGATTTGTATGCTGTTTATAAAGTTAAAAAAAAAACTCCCAGAGGCTCACACAGGAAGAGCATGTGACTGTATTTCCTGTTTTCTTGTGTCTGTGTATGAGAGAAGCAGCCTGCTGTAGATGCTGCACAGACAGAGACACACAAATGATTTATTCCTGATCTATTAAGCTTATCATATATTGCTCCTGTTTGTTCCTGAATAAATAAAGTTCTGTTGTCACATGCTTGGAGAGCATCGTGAGTAATCCGTTGCCAAAAGAAATGGACTACAGGATGGTAGTGGGGCAGTCTGTTTCCTTCCTGGCCATTTTTTCCATGTGGCCTACGGCCACAGTTTCCTTGTAAAGACCCCTGCAGCAAAGGGTTGGGTGTGTCAGTTTTGGTTTTGCAAGCGTGCAGAGCAGAAGGCTCTGCAGAGCTCACCGTGTGAAGCAACACAGAGTCAGCAGATCCAACAGGCTTGGTACCCCTCAGCGTTCACGGTGGTGTAGTCGCCCACGGCAACCGGTCCAGGTTACAGACTTTCTTGTTTCACGGTTACAATCTGGAGGATACCGTATGCTGTTTATGTTGTGAAGTTTGGACATTAAACTACATTTACTTTGAACTTTCATGGGTCATTGACTCATCACTGTACAATGCGGACACCGCTGCACGACAATGGGTCGAAGTAGATCTACTCTTTTACAAATAATAAATTACATCCATTATCTTGCAATTTTTCAGAAACAAATACACTCGTTAATTTCCATGAAAAAAAAACCTACGTCCACTTGTAGGCTCATGGTGTCATGTAATCCAAAGTCATTATGTCATATACTGTCGCCATATGACATCCACAGCACAATATTCAATGACTTTAAGATTGCTGAACTCAAAATTCTGATTAGGAAACAGTTAATAAGCAGGTTGGCTCCAACAATAACCTAGCCCCCATATTGTAGCTAATGAGTAGGATAGCCGACAAGTATTTCTTTGACTATTACTATATCCAGCAACTTCCCTATAAATATTTCATCTCGGGTCAGCTTTGGCATCGGCTAACGAGTGGACATTTGGTAGATTCCATACTTTACGTTTCCTGGATTAAGATAAATAATACTAAATACTATGTGCGGAGCAAGTCTTCAGAGACAATTGCTTATTTACAGATTGATATTCATTTCTAGATATTTTCCCTGATAATATTTGATGCTTTTCATAGACAATTGGCACGGTGAAGACGACTGACCATCGCGGCTGAATTTCCTCTGCTCATAAGAGATAAGACTGAAATGTCCACTTGAAAGAGATTAAAGTGGGAACTGTCAGTCAGTAATAGCTGAAATTATAAAACTGATGTGTGCCAGTATTTATTACCCACTTATCATCCTCCAAGTCAGGGATAAATCTCTTTTACAGAGAGTTTATGATACATGTATATTAATGGGCTGTTGTCAGTTCTATATAATAATGTCACACCACGGTATACGCCGTCCTGCTCTCGCTTCATGTTGGTGATGTCTTGTATCCTTGTGAAATCAGGAAAAAGAATTTGAAGCAAAATATAGTTCATTGCGTAAGATTGTTTTCCACTGTCTCTCTTTTACGTAGAGCTGTAGCTAGGCCTTGTTTCGCCCAGGGGTAACTGTTCAGTAGTCTGCCCTAGCTCTGTGTCTAAATACCTGGCAAAACCAAATTCCCCAAGTTGCTGTTCTCTGCTTGTTGGCTTCATGGCAAACGCGTGAAGAAAATTGAGCGAAGAACAATTAGTCATTTAAATTTATACCTTTTAGCCCAAAAATAAGGACTGAATCCTCCAGAAGTGCATCACCATGCAGAAGTGTTTTCATGTCTGGCTCGTAGGCTCCATAATGGGCGTCATGGTGCTGCTCCTGCTTAATGGATGTTTTTGAAGTAAGGCCAGGTTCAGACAACTGTATAAAAAATCATGCGGAAAACTCGCACGATTTGTATTATTTATCGTCATCCGTATTTTTTTTACAGCAGCAGCTTTTACTCATTTTACGCATTTACAGTCATATGTTACAAAATTGCAATGTATCTGTAAAAATCGGATCCTGTACCGTGGCCCCGTACGGCATCCAATTTTGTTTCCGCACCCATAGACTTGAATGGGCCATTTTCATCCAACACACAGAAGAAACTAGTGCATGCTGTGATTTCTTTCACACGGTCAAATCCTTGTTTGCACAGTCCTATTTAATAATAAATTAAATAACTTTAATAATTGATCTGAGTGATGTCCGTTTTTTTAATGAACAACACTTGGACCAGAAATACAGTCATGTGAATGACCCCTAAGGCTAAGTTCAACTTCTCATGTTCCAGAAAAAACAGAAGATTTTTCATCTGCATTGTCATTCATATGCCATATACTGTATATGCATCCCTTATGGCAACCATTTTTATACATCAGCAATAAATAACATTTACAAGACCAAAAACAATAATGTTAATAATGGCAATGTATCTGTCATAGAAAATATTAAAAATCCTTGAGGTCCCTCATATTCCCCCTCTCTTTTTTCTTTTCTCTACCATTTGTCCTGAGGAGGAACCAGCTAGCACTCAAACCTGTCTTTATGTAAAATGGCAGTGTACAAAAAGATGGGAAGCAGATTAATTAAAATGAGAGGATTCCTCTTTATGTCCAGGTGACTGAAGAGGATGTGTATTGTCCACAGAGAGAGACAGGAAAAATCTTATTAGGATCAGGATGGATCAAAGGGAGATCTGACACCCTTTACAAATAGCCATGGTCACTGAGGTTACAATAAATCAGCAGTGTGTCTCCGGGAGAAAATATAGAATATTGGAATTTCTATCCATCCAATATTAATGAGACGTACATTGTTGGCACTGGGATAACTAGGCAAAAATACACATATTTTCTCATAATTATAAACCCCACCAAAGGGCTCCAAATCCATAGGGGCCATATAACCGCCAGCAGCTAGGCCATGTTTGGTCTCAAAGCGTAGATAAAATCCCGATACAAAAGATGACATCAATCTCGACCTTCCGTGTTCGCACTATGAGGAGTTATTACATAAATTGAGATTTCCTAAAATCATGAAGAACTGAGACCAGCCCACAACCGGGACCTGGTGAGGTCATCACAGGGGGGTGTGTGGGTGGGACTCAGGGTCTGATAAAAGATCAATCCCAATTATCATCAGCATTCGTGCAGAGAGCTACATATCATGTATGCAGGGGCCCCGTTTATCTACGGCCAAATCAAAGCGCTCTCCTTCGGCTAAACTGAATTGTGTAGTAAGTTCTCCTGTTAATCCCTTTTATTTTGTGTAACTGTTTATGCTGTATTGTTTTGTCCGCCTTGTAAAATCTTTTGTATATTTTTCATAAACACTGCCTCACTTTGGATTAAATATAAAATTTAATAGTTCTGTTTCTTCTTTTCTGTAAACTGCTATGCTACCATACGGTGTCTAATTGACCGAAACAGATTAGTGGTGGCGGCGAGTAGTCTGGGGTTTGGGAGAGTTAGCTGTCATCGCACTGGGGTGTGTTCACATATTCCATGTTTTGGAATCCAGAGGTGTATATGCCATATGCTCATTGTTAATTTTCCGACAGCCGGCCTAGTGGTCCGAACAGGATATGGCTTCTCTGTTGATCATCAGACATGTGTTAGGGACTGTGGGGGCCATACTATCATGTGTGAGGTACTGTTGGGGTCATCCTACCATGTGTGGCGGAATCCTACTGTGTGTGGGGACTGTGGGTGCCATCCTACCATGTGTATAGGACATCTTACCATGTGTGGTTGATTGTGGAGGACATCCTACTGTGTTGGGGTCACTGTGTGTGCATCACACTGTGTTGTGGTTAGTTTTGTTAGCATCATACTTTATGGGGCCGTGTAAGGGCTGCAAAGTGGTTAAATATGCTCTTCTGTGATCCTGCAGAAATTATTTTTTGTTTTTTTTGGGGGGGTAGGAGTTGGGCAATTAGGACTTCTGCAATGGGGAACCATGACTTCTACATACACCCTTGTCCACTGACTAACAGCTTTGTACATAAGGTAATATAATAAGCCACTTTACAATCCTTAAACTTTACTGGTATACAGGTGATCTGAGGTGTCCCTTTCAGTACGGGCCCTGATGAGTACTTATTCTTAAGGACAGACCTATTCATGTTTATGGCAACCACATGGCTCTGCTTTTGGTAGCTGTATGTAATCTATAGTATATGTCGGGGCATGATGTCTGTTGAGTATTTAATTGTCAGTGACAATCCAGTTGCCCAATCAGGGCCGGGGCATACTGGGTTTCCTAAAGATGTCTCCTGTTCAGAATGATTCTCAGGCTATGTAGCAGGCTGTCTGCCTCTGATCTCTGCCAGTTATAGCTCTACTCAAGTGGTGTTTGCTACTCTGTGCTTTGAGTTCTAGCATTCTTATCTTTGTTGACCAACCTTGGATTTACTTTTGACTATCCGTTTGCCTAGTCCCTTTGTCTTATCCGCTTCCCTTTTGGAATTCTGACCCCGGACTGAGACCTGACAATGCCTTTGCCTCACCACTCTATTTATGATGTACCTTCCTGTCTTTTGACCTCAATCTCCTTGACTTCCCCACCTCACGGCTAGTCCGTGAGTAGTAACTAGTGTCACATAACAACTGGCCAATGCATTTGCCTTTTTTACCAGTTTGAATCCTATTCACATGCTCTGTGACAAAATGGTAAATGATTCAAGATCTGGCTAAGGAATGCCACAGTCTTGAATCATTGCAATATTAGTTGCAGGGTCAGATAAATAGTTTGCTGAAAACTTCCTATAGCCCTCCACTTCCGGCAGTGGCTGTGATGTCGGTACCTTCTGATGTACAGTTGGTCTCTCCCAAACCTGTAATAGCCCTCCCTCATAATTTTTCGGGAGAGTAAAACAAGTTTAGGGAGTTCAGGTTATTTTTTACCCTGCTGAAAAAATGACATGGACCATACATCCAAAAATCATACATTGATCTAATGCCGCTAGGCAAAAATACACATAACTGAACATGAGGTTCTTAGTTTAACATTCTCATCAGACTGTATGAAGCCCACTGCCATATCACGTTGAACCTCTCAGTGGACACTAACATTTTATAGCTTTAAAGGAGCGACAATGCACCAGCAGGGCGGACGGCCCTGTGCCTCACAGCACCCATGCTGCAAGACTGAGTCTCCACGACTGCAAGCCACACCGCCCCACAAGCACAAAACCACAGCAACAATGGCCACCGCACAGCACAAACACCAAGTGAAAAGAGCCTTGAAACTCACCTTCCTCAAGTTCTAAGACTGAAGAGAGAGCAAAAATAGGCAGAACCCCTCTTGCAGTTTCCTGCTAATTAAAAACACCTGTGCCAGATGAGAGGAGTGCTGGTCCAAGTAAAGGGGATAGATCATGCAACATGCTGAAACTAAAAAATAAATTTCATCTTAATACAGTTTTGTCCTTCAAGAACAAGGTATTGCCAGCATTGGCTTTCATTTACTCTGGGTGGGTTGCTAACTTTATTGATTGGATCTGAAATTAGGATTAGGGACAGTTGGTCTGGAACAACCCATTCAAATTTTTACTATTGACAAAACACCTCTACTTCAGAACTTTAAGCGGGTAAGGATGAAATTCACATTTCTATTGGGAGCACTTCACTCTGAATCCATTTCCTATTTTGTCTTGGATAATTTACCTGCTGGGTTAATGTTGGGGTTTCCATGGCTGCTTATTCCCAATCCTTTTGATTGGTGTCAGAAGGAGATTGTTAAGTGGAGCCTCAAACGTCATAAGAAATGTCTCAGTTCTGTGAAAATATGCTCCTCTAGTCTGGAGAGTCTGACTGTGTACCTGAAAGGTTTAGAAGTGTTTTTGGAAGGAGAGGCGGAGACATGACCTCCCCATTGTCCTTATGATTGTGCTGTTGATCTTGCCCCTGGGGCCAAATTACCTGAAGTTCACCTTCACAATTTGTCTGGGCCTGAATGTACCGGCATGAAAACTTATGTAAACAAAAGTTTACAGAAGGGTCATGTCCGGCCTTCCTCCTCCCCTGTAGCTGCTGGATTTTTCTTTGTAAAAAAGATGGTGGCCTCCATTCTTGCCTCGATTTCTGAGAACTGAAGAAAATCACGGTTAAGAATACATACCCATTTCCACTCATCTGTTTATAATCACCTGATGGAGATAAATGATTTTCTAAACTTGACCTTAGAAGGGCTTGCAATTTGATATGCATCAAGAAGGGTGATGAGTGGAAAACAGCATTTTTAATGTCCCATTGTTTATTTGAAAATCTTGTCATGTCATTTGGGTTAACCAATGCACCAGAAGTTTTTCAAAACTTTATTAATTATATTTTTTTCTGATTGCATTAGGACTCGGAGATTTGATGTGATTTACCCTGATCATATTTTAATTTTTTCTCCTGATTTAAATCCTCACCAGGAACACATACGTATAGTATTGCAAAGGTTGAGGGAGAATTCTTTGCTAAACTTTGCTGATTTTTTTCTGTTCAGGACATTTCATGCCTGGGGTTCATTTTATTGGCTCATGTTTTTAAGATGGATCCTAAGAAGGTGCAAGCCATAATAGATTGGGTCCAACCAAGTGACCTGAAAGCGTTGCAACATTTTCTAGGATTCGCCAACCATTATAGGAATTTATTATGGGTTTTTCTCTGATTGCTAAACCTCTTTCTGACCTTACACATAAGGGGGCAGATCTCAAGGTTTGGCCACCAGATGCTATTAGGGCTTTTCAAAAACTGAACGACTGTTTTATGTCTGCTCCTGTTCTAATCCAACCCAATCTCCAAGAACCATTCATTGGGGAGGTGGATGCTTCGGAGGTTGGGGTAGGGGCTGTTTTTATCACAGGATTTCAAAATTATGACCAATTTGTGGTGCTTTGATTTTTTCTCAAGAAAATTTGTGTCTGCTGAAAGAAATTATGATGTTGGGAATTGTGAGTTACCCGCTGTTAAATTAGCCTTTGAGTAATGAAGACATATTTTTGAGGGGACAGTTCCTCAAGTCAGTGTGATCACTACCCATAAGAAATTAGCATATATTGAATCAGCTAAATAGCTACCTCCTAGACAGGCCAGATGGTCCTTATTTTTCTCTAGATTCAGTTTCTCTATCACATTCAGACTGGGGTCCAATAATGTGAGTGCTGACGTGACGCATTATCATGCAGTCTCAGTTCAGTTTCTCCTCCAGAACCCACAGTAAATCCTCCATTCTCCTTAAGGACATTGTGGTTTCTGTGGTATCTTCGCAGTTGGAAGCTGAGATCCATAAATTTCAGTTGCCTGTTCCTCCCACCACTCCAAGGTCCAAATTATTTGTACCTGTGTACCTAAGATTACGTCTGTTGCAGGAATTTCATGATTCCGTCTTGACTGGTCATCCTGGGGTTACGTGGAAAGCTATTTCTAGCCTTTTTGGGTGACAGTCTATGAATAATGAATGATGTTAAAGATATTGCATCTGCTTGTAAAGTTTGCTCAAGCGCTAAAATCTGTCATAACCGGCTGGTCAGCTCTTTCACCAATTCCAGAAAGACCATGGACTCATCTGTCCATGGATTTCATTGCGGATTTGCCTCTATCTGGTAGGAAAAGTGTTATTTGGGTGGTAGTTGACCGATTCAGCAGTCTCGTTTTGTTCCTTTGTCAGAATTATCTAATGCAGAGACACTCTACAGGCTGTTCATTTGCCATGTTGTGAGATTGCATGAAATTCCTCTTAACATTGTGTCTGATAGAGTGCAATTTGTCTCTAAATTCTGGAGAACATTTTGAAAGAAACTGAGGATTGACTTGTCATTTTTATCCTCTGCTTACCACCCTGAAACCAACATTCAGACAGAAAAGACAAATTAATCTTTGGAACAATTTTTAAGGTGTTTTATTGCATCTCAGCAGCAGGACTGGTCTTCATTCTTACCTCTTGCTGAATTCACCGTTAACAGTAGGGTCAATCAGTCCATTGGGACCTCGCCATTTTTTTTTGTAATTATGGTTTTGATTCAAATTCTGGAGAATTTTCTAGGATAAGTTCTAAATGTCATCATAGAGAAACTTGGGGATATCTGGAGGGATGTTCAACAGAATATGGTGGCTGCTTAAATTTACCAAAAACGGAAGCCTGATAGAAAACGCTCGACTGGTCCTGTCTTTAAAGTAGGTGATAAGGTTTGGTTGTCAGCCAAAAATATTAAACAAGGTCTGAGTTCACATTGGGTGTTTTTGCTGTGTTTTTGCTGCGAATTTGATGTTAATTTTCAGCTGCTTTTTTCAGTACCAGCAAAGCCTATGAGATTTCATAAATTTCATGCACACGTTGTTTTTTTTTTCCTCATCAGTATTTTGTGATTTGCATTGTTGTTTGCACAGTGGAGTATGTCACTTCTTTCAGCATCTTTTTAGCGTTTTTTCCCTATTGATATGAATGAGAGGTGAAAAAACGCACCAAAAATGCAGGTATCAGATTTTGCTGCCTTTTTTGTACCAAAACCTGATTCTATGTAATAGGACTTTTTTTTTTTCAACACTAAACTTTATCAGCATGCAGAAGAAACAAATCTAGCATGCCAAAACCGCCGCAAAAAAACTGCATAAAAAAGTCGCAAAAAACCCCAAGAAAATTCAAGAAAAACATGCTTTTTTCTGCAGCTTCTTTACTGCCAAGAGATCAGGTTTTGCTGCAGAAAAAAACGGTGAAAAAACGCCTAGTGTGAACCTATCCTTAATGTACCATTGCCGAAGTTGGGTCCAAAGATCATTGGTCCTTATGAGATTCTGGAAATGATCAATCCTGTGGCTTTTAGGTTGAAGCTTCCTCCATCCCTCTGTATCCCTAACGTCGTCCCTAAATCCCTGTTAAAGGAGTTTGTCTCTTCGATTTTGTCTCCATCATCCCCACCTCCTCTGATTTCTGTCAAAGACAGTGTAGAGAACGAGGTACAAAATAATGTGGATTCTTGGAAGATCCGTAATTCCTTCCAGTATCTCACCCAATGGAAGGGAGCTGGACCAGATGAGATCCAGGGTTCCAGCTCGAGCTGTAAAGGCAGATTGCCTGGTCAGGGCCTTCCTCTGATCTCTGACAGTTGCACTTCTGCTCAAGTGGTGTGTGATACTCTGTGCTTTGAGTTCTAGCATTCTGATCTTTGTTGCCTGACCTTGGATTTGCCTTTGACTATCTGTTTGCCTAGACCCTTTGTCTTATCCACCATCCTCTTGGAATTCTGACCCTGGACTCTAGTGGCTACTTCCCCCGGCCTTAATGGTGTCACGTGTATCTGGGTGTTTAGAACACCCAACTTCCTGTTGGGAGTTGGTGTTATTTTCTATTTGCACTTCCCTGTTGATGGTTGGAGCTGCAGCAGTCGGCTAGCGTCCTCTTTGGAGTTTGAAGGACAACTGTGTTTCTCTCTGATTCCACTCAAACTAAGTTTTCCCTTGTTTTGTGTATCCTAGCTGTCTGTAGTGTTAGTGGGGTTCGACCAGTGTTACCCCTTCCTTCCCTAAGCAGGGCTTACCGCTAGGGACTAACAGGGGCTAGGTATCCTGCTCGGCGATAGGTGCAGAACCTATTTAGGGTCTCTTAGGGCAGACAGGGTGACGTTAGGAGTCTCCACTCCCTGCTTACCTAGTGTTGGGCCCCCCTTCCCCTTATCCCTTTGTGTTGCACTTAGTCTGTCCTACACTGTGCGTGACAGTACCCTCCTGGCTCTAGGTCTCGGACTCCTTGACTTAACCACCTCATGGCTAGTCCATGAGTAGTGACAAGCGTCAAACCTCTATTAGAAGTAATACAAGTATGGTAGTGCTATAATTATTTCTTGACCTCACAGACAATACAATTTCTTCTATTTGCCAAATTGGCACTGCTGCCCAGCATGTGACACACATTCCACACAGGAACAGGAAGGGGAGGGGGTTCAGCCAAGGAGAATAAGACTACATTTTCCACCTTGAGCTTGTGGTGAATTTTTGATGTTGCAGATTTTCCACACTATTTCTGTTCTGCCCCATTAAGTAAATTATAATAATAATAATCTTTATTTTTATATAGCTCTAACATAT
>VIAB01002085.1:12201-22253 GCA_009801035.1 Oophaga pumilio | reverse complement strand
TATTTATTTTCTTAATACATGTACACTAAACTAACCAAGCAAAGCTCTAATGATATATCTCATAGATATCTATCTAGCCCATATCGAGAAATTCCATTTTTCAAGCACAAAAGTTTGGGCCACCATTGACTTCTATGGGATTTGGGTTCTGGTACAAATTCTGGTACCCAAACCAAACTTTGGACTAAAGTTCGCTCGAACACCTTAAAGGGGTTGTCTACCTTTACTGACATTTTGTTTCCTTCAATGCATGTATTTGGGTCTAAACATCATTTTTACCGTCTGGTTTTAAAGCCAAATTTTGTACTGTTTGCCTGCTATAGCCCCTTTGTTGGACTGACTATTGCTGGCTGCAAAATGAGTTAACTGAGAATCCATCAGTGAGCTCATTCTGCCAGTCTGGGGTAAAAGTTTATAACTCCTTTGATCTGTCTTTTTTTCTGAGCTCCTCTCAGCTGATTTATGACCACAGAACCCCTCAAAGTTAACTGTGCAAGGAAATAAAAGTAAAATGGTGCAACATTTTTAAGAAACTCAACTGGAAAAATGATCTTAAGCCCCAAATACATTTCAGTAAAAAATATATATATATATTTTTATATATATATTGTTCCCCAAAGGTGGACAACCCCTGTAATGACTATTTTCCACCGGCTTTACAGCAGCACACATGGCACTAGGACTATATTTTTCTACGTACTGATATGGCGATGTATAAGACGGCCTCAGGATGCTATTCTCCAATGATGCTGTAAATTGCACAAAGCAAACATCTTTCCAATACATTCATTTTAATTAATCAGTGACAGATGCAGATTTGGTCCGGTGAGGCTGCCATGTTGGTGGGATAATTACTGATGCAACGCTCCGGATGCCGACAGCCCACAGATGGCACTTAGCCCGTCTCATTTGATGGCTAAGTGAGTGGACAGGATTGCAGGAAGGGGAACAAGTTTACTTGTCTCTGTTCGCCATATATACTTATGCAAATCTTCCCTTGATTTATAACCAGGTTAATTACATGTAAATTTGGAAATGAATATGCATGAGACGCGGCTAAGTGTCTTGCAGTTCTTTAGCTGACAAGGCCCAGTGGTCCTTAAAAGGAAGGAATCGGCGGCAACGATGATTTATTGACCAATTAAGACTTCACAGAACATGTGCTAATGTTTTTGTGAGATATAAAAAAATAGTTTAGTGGATTTGATCAGGCGGTGCCACGTGACGGCATCTTCTTTTTTTAACCTGTCGTGGGGGGATGACCAAAAATACTGTAAATTCTATAGGTAATGGTGATATATGTTCTCCAGAGTCTTTCCATTTCTGATTATCAGTGCCGTATAACATGACGCCAATCAGCCAACTAGGGTCATGATGATGGCAAAAAAAGTTTCATTATCTGGTTAACTGGGCATGTGCTGCCGACAAGATGCCTGTCATATAGGGACAGAACAATTGTATCAGCACCTTTCTAACCCAATACAGTCCGTATCAGCCCCGCTAACGGGCCATAAAAGAGCTCCAATCAACTCATATGTAGATCATTGGCACTTATTAATGGGGGAAAAAGAGCCTTAAAGGGAATCCGTCAGCAGGTTTGACTATGCCATCTGGGAGATGCATAATGTAGAGGCAGAGACCCTGACTCCAGCTATCTGTCACTTACTTTTTTGGGAGCCTCAGTTTTGATTAAAACCTGTTTTCTCTGCTGCAGATCTACCAGATAGGCCGGTGTCACACTTGCAAGTGTGATACGAGAAACTCGCGCGAGTTTCTCGCATCAAAACCCTGCACTGCCACCGGCACTTGGACTGGAGTGTGCGGCTGCATAGAAATACATGCAGCCGCACACTCCTGTCCGAGTGCCGGCGGCAGTGCCGGGTGTTGATGCGAGAGACTCGCGCGAGTTTCTCGCATCACACACACAAGTGTGACACCAGCCTTAGCTAAATGCTGAGCTTTGTATAACCCCGCCTATACCACTGATGGGCTGCTTTCTCTATTCACTGTGCATAGGCAGAAATCTGCCAATGAATGTTGGAGGCATGGTTGGACTACTTGGCGGTAGGCTTCCTAGTTCTCTAGTAATAATCACCTGCTGATAAAACAGTGACTTTATAAAAACTACACTAAGCAGCCCAGTAAATGACACTTTGCTAGAATCAGGGTCTCTGCCCCTACATCATGTGGCACTCAGATTAGGTAACAGAAACCTGGTGACAGATTCCTTTTAAGGCACAGTATGATGCACCCCCCTCTAAACAAACTTGTTTTCCCATGTGTCCTCCGTTCTTTCATCTTTCATTTTTTTAAATGCTGAGACTTTTCTTTTCATTGTCACTTTGATACATTCAGAACAGACCTGAGATCTGATGGGATAGGTAATGACTCTTAGATAAGTGAGTCCCACCACTGGTACCTTACTGATCAATCAGAGGAAAAGTATAATGGAAACTCGTCACCACTTCTGTATTTATCACCCACTCCTGGTTTTGCCTTACAAATACTGATGTAAAATACTGAACGTGTGAACGTGGCCTTACAGGTGAAATCAGACATCAAGAAGCAGGTGCCATCATTAGCAATTGAATACATGGTTTTTTTTTACTGGCCTATGGATTATAACAATGGCTGAAAGAATTTCCCAAGCCAAAAAAATATCAAAAAGGTATTAAAAAAAGAAGAACTTTCTCGATAAAAAAGAATAACTCCCTGGAAAGATCCACCCAGCAAACCTCTCAGCAAATTACCGCAGCAGCAAGATGTTACAGTCTTATAATAGGATCTAATGAAATCACAATGTTCAGGACATCCATTTTGTAGACGGCAGCTTGCCATATTGATTGCACTTAGTAAAGTTTTTTGCTGCAGTTTTTACCATTTCACTTCTATGGAGAAAAATTACACGGATTAAGTGACTGCAGTATAGGAGGATTTCCCAACCCACAAAGTACTGTAATATTTTGCGTTCCATTATTTTCTATAATTGTAATACAATTCAAGTGCTAATTTTTAGCAAAAGTCTCATATGGTATAGACGTAGACAATTTTTACCACTTAAAGCATTATCCATAACATTTAAGGCTACCGGCCATCCAGGGGATATACTGTAGGTGCTAATTTTTAGATCGTTGAACTTTGATTGCTCGAACCCCCGTTGATCCCAAAGATGCCCTGTTGAAATAAAGTGGTGCCATCTCAAGTGGATCACTGCTTCATTCATCTATGGGATTGGTGACGGTAGCCGAGTATTCCACTTTCTCTAGCAGTCTGATAGATAATGAAAGCAGAGATGGCATAAAAGTCACCACCACTCTGCTGACTCCATAACTGCAGAGCCCAGACCTCCTCTGGTAATAACATCAGCACAAACACTGCGCCCCCGCTGGAAGCTTCATGGCCGAGCAGCTGCATGCAGCCTTACATCACCAAGCACAATGCTGAGAGTTGGGTGGAGTGGTGTAACGCCACCACCAATGGACCCTGGAAGAAACATGTTCTGCGCAGTGATCACACTTCACTTTCTGGTGTCTGATGAATGAGTCTGGGTTTGGTGAATGCCAGGAGAACGTTACCCGCCTTACTGCCTTGTGCCTGATGTACAGTTTAGGGGAGGAGGGATAATACTATGGGGATGTTTTTCAGGCATCAACTTCAGCTCTTTAGTTCCTGTGAAGGAAACTCTTAATGTTCCAACATATCTAGACATTGTGGACAATAATGGCTCCCAACTTGTGGGAACAGTTTGGGGCAGGCCCTTTCCTTTTCCCCATGACTGTGCCGTGTACACAAAGCTAATACCGTAAAGACAGGCAGTTAATAACTGCACCACTTGTGTCACCTGACTTGGTGTCTCCTCCAATTTATTCCCCTCAGTAACCATGTACCTCGCCCTATAGTTCCAGCTGATGCAGTCATTGCTACTTTCTCTTGTCCTACAACCTTTGACCAGCATTTAGCGGTGCTTGCTTGCTGATACTCTTTTATGCCTCAAACTGTGGAAATCTCTCATTTGTTCATCTCCTTACAAAATCATACCATGTAACAAGTAAAGGCTCTAAAATCACCTCCATTTCATACATGCCAGTTGTCCTGAATTTTCTTGAACCAGTCCTGAATTTTTTGGAAACAGTCCTGAAAAATTTGCAAGTGTCCCTGGCCAAAAAAAGGACTTGGCTTACAAAAAGTGGAATTTAGAAGCAGTTGGGGCAGGACTAAAATGTCCCTTAATTGCTAATACCACATTTTGGTGACTGCAAAATGGGGACCTTTGTGGTTCACCATGTGTCACAATGTGCTGAACGACTCCAATAAACTAGCAAAACCAAATAGTTCTGTGCCTCAAAATACCTCTGTAATTAAAGGGTTAAGTGATATATGAAGGCTGGATGCCTTTCTGGAACTGGTACAGCAGATAACAGGTTAACAACCTCTGGATCTCCCACCAGAGCAGTCACACTTGTGATTGACTTGTGGCTGTGATTGGGGACAGCTTCATCTTATCTGATACATTCCTCCTCCTCAGTTTTGCTGCAGCTCCTATCATCTCACTGTCTGTACATGGCCTGGACTAGCCCAGACCCTCCAGCCTCAAAAATTCCTCTTGCTGGAAGGTATCACTATGACATTACCCTCCATAAAGACTTTGTGAACGCGGGAAATCAGGGTTCAAAGAGAAGGCGCGATCAAAACACATATAATACGTGTAATAATAAAAATATCTCATTTTTCAGGGTCACATCTTTAAAAAGGAGCTCCATTAATTTTATACTGATGTTCGAACCTATGGATAGGTCAGTAGTGTCAGAAAGTTGGGGTCCAATTCCCAGCATCCCCACTTAATCAACTGTTCTCAGTGCCAGGGTCACCCACATGTTAGCCATTGCAGCACTGAGCAAATCATCGCTCCATCAAATGAATAGGACTGGATCCGCAATACCCGGCAGCGGCCGCTCCATGCATTCCGATTGGACACAAATAGGAGAGCTGCATATAAGACATAGCTGACCTGCCCGCCACAACACCCAATATACCCTACAAACTGTCTCCTTTTGTTAAAAAAGTGCAACAAGGAAAATCATAAAAAAATCGACTACTCTTAAACAAAACCTGTTCCTTCTCTCAAGCTTCCTAGTGGTCTACCATGTACATCCATTTGTTTGGGGGTTCGATTTAGACTTTGCTAATGTTAAAAAGGCCACTGCAAATATGCCTTGCATTAAAGGCAATGGACACTTTTGACATGAAAGAAATATTTTTTTTACGTATGCAAGTCCTTACCATATTTTAATAAAATCTTTAATTCTTGCATCCATCATCACCCCCTAATATACAATTTGTAGCTCGATACAAGTTTCACATTTTTCTCTTGAAGGAGTGCCTCTCCTAGTAATATAGCCTGGAGATGAAAGGTTTGTTCTCTAGAGTGCTGCCGTATTCACTTTCTTTCATGTATCAATAAAGCGTCTTTCCTGCAACTTCCTTCTCTTGTGAGTTCTTTTCAATTGCCTGTTTTCTCTACCCTCTCTGAGACTGAAGATGCTTTTTCTCCTCTCCACCCTGGAGATCTGTGCACAACCCCCTTGTCTCCCTCCCCCTCTTGGTATCTCTAATACTGACAGATGGGAGAGGGAGAGCGGAGAATCATCAGCAGAAGGAGCTGTAAGTGATTTATATCTTTTTTGCAGTTCCCTTAGCTAGATAAAGGACTTATGGACACTCTATAGCAGTAAAATGGTAGAATTGTTTTCAATGGAGACTATTTAGAAAGTTACTTAACTTATGTTAGGATGCAAATAAACAATTAAAAAAATGCTATGTGAAAATGTTCATAGCTTGAAAAATTCTGGGCGAAGATGTACATAGCCTTTAAAGGGGTTGTCCAGGGCTAATATATCAATGACCTCCCGATAGGATAGGTCAGCAATATCAGATCTGCTCTGGCGGAGGCTGGACATAACCAGTGTATGGATCCGGAGCGGTGCAGCTCTGTGTAATGTTTAGTGGTTGCACCGCGGTACTGAACCTTATTTCCCTTTAATGTCCCACCTCTTGGACTTGCACCTATTTGGAGAACAGGAACCCATCTTGCACTGCTGTGAATGGAGACGTGACCACACATGCACTCTCCATTCACTTTAAATGCAAGGTCTCATAGCACTGAATGGAGAGAGTTGTGTCTGTGCCGTCACCGCTCCATCCACAGCAGTGAGACCTGGCCCTGTTTTTGGGTTGCAGAGGCGGGACTCATACATGTCAGGCTTTCATGGCATGCTCTGCATCTGAAATGGGAATACCCCTTTACGGATTTACCAGTGTTGTTTGTGTAAGGGCTCATTCACACATCGGATTTTTCCACGTGTGAAAAAAGGGACCCATTATTCTGATCAGAGTTTGATTAGCGTTTGACCAGAATGTGATCCAAGTGTCATTCATGTTTCTCACACGTGGAGAAAAAAAGAAAATAAAGTGTCTCCACCGTCTCCATTCTGACAGTTCAAGAAAAGCAAACCGCACTCGAAAGTCATCCGAGTGTGGTCCGATTTTTTTCACGCACAGCAGCATGATGTAGGGGCTGAGACCCTGATTCCAGTGATGTGGCACTTAATGGGCTGGTTGATGCTGTTTCAATAAAATCGGTGCTTTACCAGCTGGAGACTATCACTAGAGGACTAGGCGTTTTTTGCTTCCTAGTCCAACCACGTCCTCACCACTGATTAAACAGCTTTCTGTCAATAAACAATGTACGCAAAAAATTGCCAGTTAGTGATGTGGGCAGGATTATACACAGCTCAGCAGTCCGAGTTCTGCTAGATCTGCAACAGAGACAACTGTGATTTAGCTACAGCTGCTGCACCCAGTAAACTAAGTGATATATCGCTGACATCAGGGTCTCTGTCTCTACATCATGCTGCTGTCAGATTCCTTTTAATCAATAATAATATGCGTACATAACCAAGAACCTGAATGATAAATTAACCCTTGTCAAGTACACTGCTCAAAAAAATAAAGGGAACATGAAAATACCACATCCTAGATGTCAGTGAATGAAATATTCCAGTTGCAAATCTTTATTCATTACATTGTGGAATGTGTTGAGAACAACAAAAGATAAAAATGATCAATGTAATTCAGTATTAATATCCCATGGAGGTCTGGATTCAGAATCATACTCAAAATCAAAGTGGAAAATCAAATTTCAGGCTGATCCAACTTCAGTGGAAATGCCTGAAGACAAGGAAATGATGCTCAGTATTGTGTGTGGCCTCCACATGCCTTTTTTACCTCGCTACAATGCCTGGGCATGCTCCTGATGAGGTGGCGGATGGTCTCTTGAGGGATCTCCTCCCAGACCTGGATTAAAGCATCGGTCAACTCCTGGAAGTCTGTGGTACAACATCACGTTGGTGGATCGAACGAGACATGATGTCCCAGATGTGTTTGATTGGATTCAGGTCTAGGGACCGGGTGGGCCAGTCCATAGTATCAAAGCTTTCATCATGCAGGAACTGCTGACACACTTCAGCCACATGAGGTCTGGCATTACCATGCATCAGAAGGAGCCCAGGGCCAACCGCACCAGCATATGATTTCACAATGTGTCTGAGGATCTCATCTCGGTACCTAATGGCAGTCAGGCTACCTCTGGCGAGCACATAGAGGGCTGTGTGGCCCTCCAAAGAAATGCCTCCCCAAGCCATTACTGACCCACTGCCAAACCGGTCATGCTGGAGGATGTTGCAGGCATCAGAACGTTGTCCACAGCATCTCCAGACTCTGTCACGTCTGTCACATGTGCTCAGTGTGAACCTGCTCTCATCCGTGTAGAGAACAGGGCACCAATGTCGAATCTGCCAATCTTGGTGTTCTCTGCAAATGCCAATGGCCCTGCATGGTGTATGGCTGTAAGCACAACACCAACTTGTGGATGTCGGACCCTCACACCACCCTCATGGAGTCTGTTTCTGACAGTTTGAGCAGACACATGGATGTTAGTGGCCCGCTGGAGGTCATTTTGCAGGGCTCTGGCTGTGCTTCTCCTATTCCTCCTTCCACAAAGGAGGAGGAAGCGGTCCAGCTGCTGGGTTGTTTCCCTCCTACACCCCCCTCCACGTCTCCTGGTGTATTGGCCTGTCTCCTGGTATCTGCTCCATGCTCTGGATACTGTGCTGACAGACACAGCTACCTTTCTTGTCACAGCTTGCATTGATGTGCCATCCTGGATGAGCTGCACTACCTAACCAACTTCTGTGGGTTGTAGATACCATATTCTACTGTACTGTACCTCTAGGGGAGAGAACAATGACAAAATGCAAAAGTGACCAAAACAACAGCCAAAAAGGATGAGAACAGAGAAATGGTCTGTGGTCACCCCTTGCAGAACTTCTCCTTTATAGGGGATTGTATTTCTAATTGCTGATCATTTCTACTAGTTGTCCTTTACATTTGCACAACAGCAGTAGAAATTGTTTCACAATCAGTGTTGCTTCATAACTGGACAGGTCGATTCATAGATGTGTGATTGACTTGGAGTTACATTGTGTTGTTTAAGTCTTCCCTTTATTTTTTGAGTAGTGTATTTAATCCTCCAGTTCTTCATATTAATGACATCACATCTGTCATTCACCAAATCTTAGTCATCACCAATCACATTCAAGTGTCATCACGATGATTGGTTGCAGCAATCATATAAAATAATGTATATCATCACTGCGGTCCCGTTGTGCCGTGGGGGTTTTAATAGATGAGTAATGATAATATTATAAAATAAATGCATTTTCCTATCCTTACTATGTTTTTTATTAATCCTAGACAACCCCTTTGATTGAATCTTTTGGTCAAATGTAGCATCTAAAACTAGACATTGCATGGCATTGACTCCAGAGTCAGACACATTTATTCTACTGTTCCCTTCCAATCTTGGGGTCTAGGAATGGATGATCTCACACATATTGTGCAGCACAGGTTCGCTTGTGACACATCTGCAAAAATGATTTGTTATTTGTCAGCGCACTGAGCCTGTGTCACAGATATAAAGAAACTAGAATGCTGCTAAAACAGCACTCACTAGTCATGTGACCGAGCACTCTAAACATGTCACATATAAAAAAAAAAAAAAATAACTAAATTAAAAAAAGCAAAAAGTTAAAAAATATATATATAATTGTTACAGGGAACTCTTCCTATGAAAAATCTTGAAATCTGCATATACAGACAATAATCTTATTTAATTGTGAGTTTATCTGAATGAAGACTAAAACTGATCATTAAAATGCTAAAGCCAAGTCCCACCAAAACACTAAGCAACATGTCGACAGGTCACCCCTGCAACATTTCATGGGCTTTCAAAAGATTAAACGAAAACTACTAAACCAAACGAATATATAAATTAAGAAATATAGACGTCCTCTCTGTTGTTTGCTAGAATGCAGCATTTTCTATAGTCTTGTAGAAACCTCGCAGAGAACAAAGTGGATAACCTGCTGCTGGTCCTTTACACAAGAACCAGAGACTGATTGACATCTTGTCCTACTGTGACAGAGCAGAGGGGGAGGCTCCTGCTGCAGCCCTTTGTCTTACAAGGGACAGTGAGGAAGAGTGGGGTGGGACATGGCCGATCTCCTGAGACACAGATTTCTTTATACACAGTATTTCTCAAGGTTTAATTGTAATATGATACAAAATAGGATAAAAGAAAGGGAGGACATTAAGAATGAAGAATGGAAGTTGTGTTTTGTTTTTTACTTTCTGTATCCATTTTCTGTGTGTAAAAGAAAGATTGTAAACGCAAGTGGGGTAAATGTCCTAGTTGCACTACATGGATAAAACAACCAATAAGAATAGAAGTGCTAGGACAAAAATTGAATATGAATAGTATAAATCTTTATTAATACAATTAAATATTAAACACGGAGAAATGGAGAATAAATATCCAACATGACAACTGCAGATATGAAAAGTGGGTGAGCCATACAGTGAGAACATTGCCCCTGATGAAGCATTAGTGAAACACATGTCCCGTGGTTGGTGGGTGAGCCATACAGTGAGCACAT
>VIAB01002084.1:93844-104959 GCA_009801035.1 Oophaga pumilio | reverse complement strand
CTACTGGCTAACACGGTACGAAGATATACATCTTTACTGAGTCAAATCTCCTGAAATTAATGTCCCCGTTAATTTAAACAGTATGGGATTAAGCGGGGACTATCATATCCAGTATAAAAGCTGGGGGCAGGCCAAGCAGTGTCATTTTATACTTTTACAATGTAAGGGTAGGCGGTCAGAGAGAGAAAAGGCCCTTCCACATAGAGATAGAAAAGGCCTAATTTGGATTGTGTTGTTCTACTGCACTAATGTTGAAGAACATTGAAAATGACAGTGAATAATAATCCAAAGATTCAAGTGGGAAAGTGAAGTGCTGTAGCTGCATGGCTGATCTGGCTGTAAATTAATTGGTCTGGGACATACTGCAGTAATAACACAGCATCTTAACAACAGCTTTTTTTTTTAATATTCATGCACAATTCTATTGCAAACCAGGGGGGTAATTCAACACACTGTTTCCTAATATTGCTAGTGAACAAGAATCCTGAAATCTAGACTTGTGTTTTTTTTTTAATTTATTTTATTTTAGCATTTATTTTAAATCACAAATCTCCAGAAACCAAAAGTTTAAAATATATTGCTCCACAAAGTGTGAGTGTTGCTAAAAGTTTTCCTTTTTTGTACACTTCTTAGTTGTAGTGGTCTTTTACTTGCCACCCAAATATAGTGGGTTGTTACAGGTGTTCACTTTTGGGATGCAAAACTAACAAGCTTTTATAACCCCTTAACGACCGCTGATATGCCTTTTAATGGCGGCAGTTAAGGGTATTTATTCCTTAGCGCCGATTTTTAACGGCACTGAGAAATAAGGTTGTAGTGCCCCCCAGCATCGTAAAATCCAGCTGAGACCCCATAGAACATGATTTGGATCAGTATTTACCAACCCCTGTGTTGTGATCACCGTTATTCACGGAATAACAGTGACCGCAAAAAAAAAAGTTAGATTTCAAATTTAATTTCTCTTTCCTCTGATATGATCTAGCACATAAAATGGGGTTCACTGGTACCTCTGGTGTCCCGGGACCCTTCTGCATACCCCGGTCCTGTCCCCTGGCCATCGGTGTCTTCTTCAGGGAAGAAAATGGCTGGCGCATGCACAGTGCACCCGCCGAGATCTGCCGGCTGGCACCCGGCAACAATAGGAAATTTTTCCTATTGGTTCATTTTGATCACTGTGATAGACCCTATCACAGTGATCAAAATAAAAAGAACAGTAACTCAAACTCCCCTTTATCACCCCCTTAGGTAAAAATAATTAAATAAAACAAATGTATTTATTTCCATTTTTCCATTAGGGTGAGGGTTGGGCTAGGGCTAGGGTTAGGGTTGGGGCGAGAGCTATGGTTAAGGTTGGGCTAGGGTTAGGGTTTGGGTTAGGGCTAGAGTTGGGGTTAGGGTTGTGGTTAGGGTTATGGTTGTGGTTATGGTTGGGATTAGGGCTAGATTGGGATTAGGGTTAGGAGTGTATTATGGTTAGGGTTGTGGTTAGGGTTATGGTTAGGGTTGGGATTAGGGTCAGAGGTGTGTTGGGGTTAGGGTTGTAGTTAGGGTTATGGTTAGGATGGGATTAGGGTTAGGGGTATGTTGGGGTTAGGGTTGGAGTTAGAATCGGGGGGTTCCACTGTTTATGTACATCAGGGGGTCTCCAAAAGACACATGGCGAGTTCAAAAAGTCAAACATGCACCCTCTCTTCTGTGCCCTGCCATGCACCCAAACAGTAGCTTTCCCCCACATATGGGGTATCAGTGTACTTAGGAGAAATTGCACAACAAATTTTGTGGTCCATTTTCACCTGATACCCTTGTGAAAATAATAAAACTTGGATCCAAATTAAATTTTTTATGACAAAAGTAAAATATTCATTTTTTACTTCCACATTGCTTTCGAAGACCTTTCTCAACTTTTGATGTTATAAAATCTGCATTCCTGCACATAGTAGAAGGAATGTTGAATAAAATATATATATTTTTTTGTCTTTATTCTCTTCACTCTGTTGTGGAGATACAGTTCACTGAAATTACTGTCGCTTAATATGTTACATTTTTATTATTCAACAGGATGTTTCATTTTTTTATTTTTGGGGATATTCTTTCAATACACTACAACACCCACAGAGCTGAAAGAAATGCATCACTTGGTTGAATAAGAACAATACTTTAGGCGACAATAGTTTCAAAGCCCTGCATTTTATCCAGATTGGAGAAACCACAGCACTTCTGGCAGCAACTGTATGAACAGTAGTAGTACTAAACTCAGGCTCTAATTGGTCTATTTTGCCTCTGGCAAGCATTTCAGTGGGGAGACAGAGGCTAGTGTAATGGAATGTATGCCACATTTCTCATCTCAGTTACAGCAGGATGATATAGCTTCTGACAGCGACACCATCAGCTTCAATCAGTGATCTTCATAGTTTAAATCCTTCACCAACATAACACTTAATATTGTTTTGAGTAGTCACTTAATCCCCTAATTCACAACACATCAAGGCCTTAGGAAGATACTACAACAGAACAACTTTTCCAGTTGATTTATTGGAAGAGATGAACAGTTAGCTTTTATTCTCATTAGATATGAAGCCTGACAAGATAGAGGAATCGATTCTATTTCAAACTGTGTTGCTGGCTTTGTGAGCCATTGTGGTAGGGGCACTTGTAGTGGAAGTAGAACATTGAGTTAGATGGGAATCAAGCGTGGTGGAGTAAAAGAGTTTATGCTATTTCCCACACAGATGCAATTGTCAGACGAATCCAAGATGATGATGATTCTGTTGTGGACAAGAGCTACGAACCAGACAGCGGTGCTGAGGAAATGATGTCATCAGAGGAGGAGGGTGTTTGTCTCAGCAATACACAATGCAAAAAAAAAGATCCTCTGGTGCAAATTCTGCTTGTTCTGTTGTCTGTTCTGGAGCAGATGATGCTGCAACTGTTGATGATGTAGGGGGTTCAACGTTTCCTGAAAGCAGTGGTGGTGGTCGTGGAGGAGGCGATTAATATTTGCAGGTATTAATTCTTTTCCACTTTGCCAGACCAATCTATTGTAGTGTGCAGGCTGTGCTGTTGAAAAATAAGCTGTGTACACTTTGGCACATATGGACTAGAAAACATGTAACATGCATCATGTGCTAATGTGGTGAAAGCTAACTGACCAGCAAGGTGAGCACAGCTCAAGCTGTCCTCTGTCTTCTCCTCATGATCAACTTTCTGGTTACATGAAAATTGTACTCCCATGTGTCCAAATTTCACTACAATGCTAGATCACCCTGTTAGGACTGACTTTTGCGAAGGAGTCGCGTATCAGGCTCAAAGGAAGATATCTAGACACCATTATTTATTGAACAAAAAGTAATCCTTTCCTGGTGTGTGCAGTGTACTAAATGCAATTTTTTTTTCAACAGCAAAATATATAGTGTTCTGTGCATCAGTTCACGATGCCCGTTTTGTGCAGTTTTATTTGTGCCCGTTTCTGAAACAACTTTCTTGGCAGCGCCCTGGACAGGATCGGATGCTTGCGCAGCGCACAAGAGGGGAAAAAGAACAAAATTGTTTTAAATTATTGAACAGTCTAATTTTCTTTATAAAAAATTATATTTTTCTTCAAAATTGTTAATTTTTTTGGGACAGGTGAATTGGCATATTACCAGGATAACATGTGTTTCATGTTTTGTGACAGTTTTGCACAGCAGACAGCTGCCGACTACATGTCTAGTCAGCAGAGAACTATCCACTCCCTGCAGAGTCAACACTCCATAGCAAGAGCCAGCGCTACAGCTACAACTAATAATCAAAGCAGCTGCACTAATTACAGTTAAGATGAAATAATGGACCAGATGTTTAATCTGCCATTGCACCAACCTGATGCACATTAACAAAGCAGGCACACCGCCAGAACAGAAAAGTTCAGTTATACCAGCGCTATGTCCTTTCTCCAGCAGATACCTTGAGTTCTAATCCCATGGACTTCATGGTTCAGCAAACTAAACCAGTGGAAGGAAGTGACACAGATTGCTATGGGCATACTGACATCTTCAGCCAACAAAATACTGACAAAGAGGAGATACAGCATGGCTGAAGGCTTTGTCACACCCAACGAGACCAGGTTATCCTTTGTCAGTATAGACACCTTACATTTATTATAATGATTCCGTCATGCATCAGCTAGTTTTTCCTGCTTCCTAAAAAAGTGGCAACTTTTTTAAAGCTTTGATAAAAAGCCTTTGGATTAATTTACTGATTTTGAGAATAGCAAACCTATTGCATATCTCAAAAAAGGATATTTATTTTCACTCCTAGTAGAGAAGCCATTAATTCTTCACTTCCAAAAGTGCTAATGAGTACACCTGTTTTTGCACCCTAATTAAAGACTTAATTTTTGGATGCTTTGTGAAATAGTTTTTGTGTCTTTATTTAGCAAAGAAAAAAAGTTTTGAAATTTCCTAAGCTGTGATAATTTTTGAAACACACTATATGAAAAAAACGTGGCTTCTTTCGTTTGCAAAGCTTGTGTGTAAACATCAGCAAGGCATGCTCTTGTTTCCACTAAGGTATAATTTTTATTAAACTATTTTTGGAATTGAAGTAGTCTGAAAATTCTTACACTACATTGTGTTATTAAGTTGCCTGGGTGTTAATATTTTTAACCAAAGGTTACCATCCTTGATTTCCTATCCAGATAGATTGAGATCACTTGGACAATAATAAATCTGTGTTTGCATTAAAGAGCACAATTGGGTCTAATGCAGTCCTTAGCGGACGTCCAAATGGTAAATATCTATTTTAATTAGAGGCTTGGTAGTATTGTGATTAGCAGAAAATTTATTTGCTTTTTATCTAATTTTCTGTGAAAATTCTGCAAAGCTAGCAAATTTGAATTTAAAATGTTTCGATAATCGATAATAAACAGTATTTATTTCTGTAAGACCTCATTCATACATCTGTATAAGTGTTAATATCTGTGAAACATAAAAAAATTTTTTTCAGGTGTCCTCTTAGTTCTATCCAAGTTGCATTTGTTTTTTCTCATCTGTTTTTTTTCATTAAAGCAGGCACCCTTTTTTTTTAGCAATGGATAGATTAAAAATGGATGAAGCTTGGATGGAACTCTGAAGTACAAAGCATATCTTACATGTTTCATACATTTTATACCAATCTTTACAGACTTTAATGTCTGATCCGCAAAATGGATGAGAGCTAGATGTGTGATGAGTTTTAGGAACCGGACATACAGACCGGTTTTTAAAATTGATGAGTGTATGGATCAATGAAACTCTGTGGGTTGGTGCACTGTCCAAGAACAAAAAAAAACATCATTAGGATGTCTCACATGGATATATGATTGTAGCCTTAGGCAAACCAGAGACATCAATGGTGGACACGAAAAACTGGTTAAATTGGTGGATCAAAATAACAGCTTGATATGTTCCGCAGTAAGGGTCTTGCAGGAGAGCAATTACAGGAGTCTAGTCCCTGAGTAAACTACTGAGATATACACCATGTTCCAAATTATTATGCAAATTGGTTTTAAGTGTCATAGCGTTTTTTTTTTTTTGTAAATGAAACCCATTGATGGTATTGTGTCTCAGGGTTCTTTGGATCACTGAAATCAATCTCAGATACCTGTGATAATTAGTTTGCCATGTGAGCCCAATAAAAGGAAAACTGGATGTTCCACACTATTAAGCAGGCCAGAGTTTTCAAGTAACATGGGAAAGAAAAAGGATCTCTCTGCTGCTGAAAAGCATCAAATAGTGCAATGCCTTGGTCAAGGGATGAAAACATTAAATATTTCCCAAAAACTTAAGCTTGATCATCGTACTGTTAAGAGATTTGTGGCTGATTCTGAGCAGAGACGTGTTCGTGCTGATAAAGGCAGAATGAGGAAGGTTTCTGCCAGGCAAGTTCATCGGATTAAGAGAACAGCTGCTAAAAAGCCATTACAAACCAGCAAACAGATATTTGAAGCTGCTGGTGCCTCTGGAGTCCCTCGAACCTCAAGGTGTAGGAACATTCAAATGCTTGCTGTGGTGCATAAACCTACTATTCGGCCATCCCTAAACAGTGCTCACAAGCAGAAACGGTTGCAGTGGGCCCAGACATACATGAAGACTAATTTTTAAACAGTCTTATTTACTGATGAGTGTCGAGCAACCCTGGATGGTCCAGATGGATGGAGTAGGGGATGGTTGGTGGATGGCCACCATTTCCCAACAAGGCTGCGACGTCAGCAAGGAGGTGGAGGAGTCATGTTTTGGGCCGGAATCATGGGGAAACAGCTGGTAGCGCCCTTTAAGGTTCCTGAAGGTGTGAAAATGATCTCTGCAAAAAATATAGAGATTCTGACTGACAACTTTTCTCCATGGTATAAAAAACAGAAACGTGCCTTCAGGCGCAAAATCATCTTTATGCATGACAATGCACCATCTCATGCTGCAAAGAATACCTCTGAGTCATTGGCTGCTATGGGCATAAAAGGAGATTTACTCATAGTGTGGCCACCATATTCCCCAGACCTTAACCCTATATATAGAGAACCTTTGGCGTATCATCAAGCAAAAGATCTCTGAGGGTGGGAGGCAGTTCACATCAAAACAGCAGCTCTGGGAGGCTATTCTGACTTTATGCAAAGAAATACAAGCAGAAACTCTCCAAAAACTCACAAGTTCAATGGATGCAAGAATTGTGAAGGTGATATCAAAGAAGGGTTCCTATGTTAACATGTAACTTGGCCTGTTAGGATGTTTTGGAGTTAAGTAGCTTTTTTGTTCAGTGAATGTGACCTCCTAATGCTGCAAATTCCACAAATGAACTTTTTCATTCTTTAAAACATATCAAATGTTTAGAAATTCTACTGTGCCTAATAATTTGGAACAGTGCATTTTGAGTTTTTATTCATTTTGGAGATTATACTGTTATCATTGGGAGGTTTCTTCATTAAAATTTGATGTATACTCTAACGGGTGATGACTTTTATTAGACTGACGGTCATTTGCACCAACCACTTAGGAAAATTAGAGAAAAATATAATTTGCATAATAATTTGGAACATGGTATAAGTAGTGTTTCAATTAGATATGCTACTGTGGCACAAATGATTTCAGTTTAGCAAGCTACTATCAAACATAACATCATAAATGTGTTGTTTAGTCAGAAAATCTGCTATGACATCAAAAGTTAAGTCTAGTCTAATCTCAATATAATCTGCTGTCAACTGCAGTGACATCACTGTTTCACATCAGGTAGCTGCTATGTTATTACATGTATGTTTCTGCCTGAAAATCTATTTGGGCATCATTAGTGGGTTTCCATTCAGTAAACTGCGGTGAAATAACAACTATATTTTTGACCAGCAAGCTGCTATGAATTAGACTTGAGTGATAAAAACAGCTGTCATCTGGGTTGACATCAAAAATGATTTCAGGTGAAGCAAACTACTATGAAAAGCTATTTTCAGGAATGCTAGAATTGCCAAAAAAGAAGGAATCAAAACTGCTGGACGAATCATCAACAATCTAAATACACAGACAATACAACATTGACAGCAACAAGTGTAGATGGAATGAAGGACTTATTACAGAGTGTCAAACTGGAAAGATTGAATGTGGGACTGTTTTTCAACACAAAGAAGACAAAGATATTGACTGCTGGCATGTATGACTGGGGCACATTTCAGATTGATAGCAATGATCTGGAAGTTGTAAAGGACTTCAACCTACTCAGAACGACGATAACTTAAGATGTTGTGATGACACTGGCAGTCAATAAGAGAATAGCTTTGAGCAAATCAACAATGAAATCACTGGACAAGGTCTTCAAATCGAGGAACATTTCACTAACAATGAAGACACAGATCAAACTTAGTTTTCTATGGATGCGAAACCTGGACGATACAAAAATAGGACAAAAGAAGAATCGATGCCTTTGAAATGTGGTGCTGGAGAAAGATGCTATCAATACCATGGATGGCAAGAAGAACAAACAAATACATTTTGGAACAAATTTAGACATGTAAATCGGAGCAAGGATCATCAAGCTATGACTTACCTACTTTGGACACATCAAATGAAGAAAGCAATCATTGTAGAAGGACATCATGGTCAGAAGAGTTGAAGGGACAAGGCAAAGAGGAAGCCCAGCAGCCTGATGCTTGATGCTATTACGATAATGGTGGAGAAGACCCTGACTGAACTATCTAGGCTAAACTATCAAGGCTTGCACTAGATCGATCTTTATATAGATCGTTCATTCATCAAGTCGCCATTGCTTGATATTGAGCCGAAGAAAAAGAAAAAAAAAAGAAAAGCTACTATGAAATCACATCTTGTAAGAAGTTACTGTATGTTTACTTCCATCCATGTCAGGGCTGTATTCATAGTTAATGCTGCCTTACACTCAGAGATCTCCTGTTTTACATAGAGTCTCCTGTTCATTTTGGGCAATTAATAGATATTTTGCTTTAAAGGGGTTGCCCTGGTTCTCAGTTTTAAATAATATCAGGAAATGTAATAGAAGTCAATAAATAAGAACTATTTACCTGATAAATAACCTCCACTCCAGCACCACTACAGAATTTTTAGCTGGTAGATGTTAACTCTCTGCCATACATCCATTTGACCTCAATCACTGGACACATTATCACTGGTCACTGAAACCAATCACTGGACAGTGGACACATTATTTGAATAAGGTAAAGTAGATAAATCCAGCATTCGCATTTGAAAAGTAAAAAAAACCCACATATTTATTTGATCCCTCAAAAATTTCAAAAACAAGAAAATTAAAAGAAACACAAATTAATTTGCTTTTGAAATTTTAGAGAGAACAAATAAATATTTTTTTTTTACTTTTTCAATTGCAAATGCTGGATTTATCTACTTTACCTTATTCAGCTCCTGGGAACTTGCCCACACCCTTGTCCGTACACTGCACCCAACAAGCTACTGGTATTACCCTAAAGTGGTGAGCTGATGAACTTTGTTTTTCTATACTGGCCTTGGTAGTGATGCCTGTATGTATGGCTGGCCATAGGGTTTTTTGTTGCAACTTCGCTGTAGCAATGTAAACAAAGACTGTGGGGTTTACTAGAATAGCAGTGCTGTAATGGAGGCGGATTTAGCAGTTGAGAATTGATTTTTTTTATTTATAAACTTTGCATGGCTCCGCTCCCCCCCTTCCATCCTTGTATGCATGGCTGGGCTCCCCCGGCCTCCCCCATCATACTTACCCTGACACCGTCGCTGCCCATCCCTGCATCTCCATCCCGGCGCATCAGCTTCTTCATGTGCGGTGCTGTCACGTGGTACCACTCATTAAGGTCATAAATGTGGACACCACGCCTATGGGAGTGAAGTCACGTCCATATTCATGACCTTAATGAGTGGTACTACGTGATCGCACCGCACCGCACAGGAAAACGCAGACGCGCCGGGACAGGGATGCAGGGACGAAAGGTGAGTATGTACGTGGAGGCTGCTGCTGGGGTTTACGTTGAGGCCACCGGTCGGGGTACTTCCGCTGAGAGCAGCCGGGAGATGACCGGCTGGCGCCGGTCATCTCTCGGCTGCGTCGCCGCTGACCTCTATGCAGCAGGAGATGACCCGCGCCTACCGTCGGGAGATCAGTGGCTAGCGCCGCTGATCTCCCGACGATAGCGGTGGCGTGCGTGGTTCATATCCTGCGCCAATTCGCGGCCAGACTGCGCCTGTCGCTGATTGGTCGCGTCCGGCCGGGCGCGACCAATCAGTGACGCGGGATTTCCGTTACAGACAGACAGAATTAGACGATTATATAAGAGGATATTACTTTCCGTATCTGTTTACTGACATATAACAATTATGCTTGACATGTGCGACCGAAGCCACATCATGAGAATATCCAAGAATTCCAAGGGAACAGAGGATAATTCTTAAAAAGTGAGATCTTTTTCCATAATATTAAAAAATCACAATAATTGGAAGGCAAGGCAATGTTGTAATCATATCTGACCTTTCTCAAGACTCAAATTACATCTACAGACTTGAGAAAGGACAGATATGGCCAAAATGTCATCTTGTCTTCCTATTATTGTGATTGTTTAATATTAAGGAATAAATATCTCATTTTTAAGGATTATCCTCTGGTGCCTTGGAATTTTTGGATATTCCACTGTTTTTGTGCCTAGTGGGAGGCCCTACCGAGCAAGCACAGAATTTATCAATGGTTCATGGGACCATCACAGTGATCAAAATAAAAAAAACAGTACATAACCCCCCCCCCCCTTATCACCCCCTTAGTTAGGGACATATAATAAAATATAGAAATTGTATTTATTTTCATTTTTCCGTTAGGGTTAGGGCTAGGGTTAGGTTTAGGGTTATAATTAGGGTTAGGGTTAGGCTGGGTTCATACTATGTTATGGCAGTCCGTTAGATGGACTGCGTTACACCGCGGTATAACGCGGTTTAATGCAGTCCGTTAATGCTGTCATTCACCCCCATTTGAGGACTCATTGCGACGCATGCCATAAAGCGGCATACGTTCACGACGTGCCGTCATTCAGTGATGGAGCCTCGGACGCGGCCTGCAGCGTCTGGGCTCCGTCACTGCTAGCGCGGATGAATCATCTGCTGATTCTTCTGAGCTAGCTGGAATAGCATAACGTGATCGCGTTATGCTATACCGTTACCAGCCCGTCAATGCTATATGTTGAACGGGCTGGTACAGCGCAAAATTAACCTAGCCTTAGGGTTAGGGCTATAATTAGGGTTAGGGTTGGAATTAGGGTTAGAGTTAGGATTATGTTTACAATTAGGGCTAGGTTTACAATTAGGGTTGGAATTAGGGTTAGGATTAGGGTTAGGGTTAGGATTAGGGGTTTCCACTATTTAGGCACATCAGGGGGTCTCCAAACACGACGTGGCGTTCAAAAAATCAAATGGCGCTCCCTCCCTTCCGAGCCCTGCCGTGCTCCCAAATAGTGGTTTACCCCAACATATGGGGTATCAGCGTACTCAGGACAAATTGCACACCAATTTTGGGGTTTTAATTTGCCATGTTACCCTTGGTAAAATAAAAATTAACTGGCTAAAAAAATCAATTTTGAGGAAAAAAATGAATTTTTATTTTCACGGCTCTGCGTTT
>VIAB01002083.1:87197-100810 GCA_009801035.1 Oophaga pumilio | reverse complement strand
GCCTCTTCTGCCTGATCGCTGCTGTGTTTGGTCAATCACATTGAATGACCAATCACAGCGCTGTAGGTCCCCGACCTGCAAAGGTCCCCGCACCGCTTGCCGTGCCTGTCAGCTGTCATAAACTGCTGTCGGGACTGAACTACCATGGTAGTTCAAAGGCAGGACGCGCACAGTCCGTCAAGGTGCCAAAACTGACACCTTGCCATGATGGACTGTGCACGTCCATGGACATCAAGGGGTTAAGCTTAATAGATCAGGAATACATCATTTGTGTCTCTATCTGTGCAGCATCTACTGCAGGCTGCTGCTTCTCTCATACACAGACACAGGAAAAGCAGGAAATACATTCACATGCTCTTCCAGTGTGGGAGTTTTTTTTTGTTTTTGTTCTAACTTTGCAAACAGCATACAAATCTAGCAACTAAACACTCATAGACAGGAATGGAGTTGTTGCACCAAACATATTCCAACTGTTGTGAATGGACTTGAAATGAGTTCTGAGCAGAGGCTCCCTCTGGTGGTTACAAACGGTACTGGGATTGGGAATCAGGTGTTACTGACTGGTCTTATATAAGGGAGTCACCTTCCCATCAGGGTTGCCGGTGATCAATTGTTCTGGTCTCAATCCTTGATTCCTGTTTCCTTTGTAGCCTGCTGTGTCGTGTCTGCATCTCCTGCTAACAGATAAGACATTTTCTTCTTTTTGCTTTTGTGCTTGATTTTTGCATTTCGTCCTGCACTTCTGTGGGGGCCTTCAGGGTCCCCTCCGGGGGCTTTTGCCCTCTCAGTTTTGTTCAGCCACTTATGTTTGTACATTTGCTTTTTCCAGTTTTTTCAGTGGCTGCTGTTTTGATTTTGTTACACCAGAGAACTAATTTAGGTGGTAGAGGTCGTGTGATCTCAGGTGTTTTTGAAATTAGTAAAGTTGGTGCTTTTCAGGGTTTTTTGGGATTGCAGTAAGTGCCCTTCCTTTCCTTTCCTTTTCTATTTAGTTAGTTTGGGCCCCAACGTTTGCTCATACTATTTTCTGTCTGTGTCAGTATTTCCTCTTGTCTAACCGCCATTCCATGTTTGGGGGCTTTCTATGTTCTTTGGGGATCTGCTCCGGGGCAGATAGCTTTCCTCTTTCTATCTTTAGGTATAGTTAGTTTCTCAGGCTGTGACGAGGCGTCTAGGACCAACGTAGGAACGCTCCACGGCTGCCTCTAGTTGTGGTGGTTAGTCAGGGTACTGCAATCTCATAGATTCCAACTGCTCTGGTGTATTGCCTTTTTACCTGCACTCCTCAGCTACCAAATCATAACATCCAACACTATTACACACATTTTGCTATACACATACTTATTTCCTTTGTTTGTATTGGAACAAGACAAAAAGGCAAATTAAACACAATTTCACGCAAAACTTCAAAATGAGCCTGCCAAAATTGTTATGCAGGAATCTCCGGTCACAGGGGAGCGCAAAGGACACAGATGAGAAAATCAAAAAAAAAATGTCTTTGTTTATTTAAATCTGTGATGTTGCCAACTGATGAAGATGGAGCTGTTCCGTCGAAACGCGTTTTGGATTTAAATAAACGAAGAAAATTTTTTTTCTTAGTTTTCTCATCTGTGTCCTTTATGCACCCCTGTGACTGGAGTTTCCTGCATTTCATAGTTTTTTCCTCACTTGAGGCACCCGGCGGTAGCTGCATCGGACCCCTTTCAATATGTCTCTGTTGACCGCCAGCCTGGCGCTCCATCAGCTTGTCTTCCTTGTATTTACTTGTAGCCAAAATTGTTGGCACCTTTCCAAAATTGTTCGTAAACAACTTTGTTTCAAACATATGGCAAGTAACGAGTGTGGGTAATATGAAAAATATCACTTGAAACCAGATGAAAAGAGGAAAGTTGACTCAATCTTTGCATTATGTGTCTGTGTGTGCCACACTAAGCATGAAGAGCAGAAAGAGGAGGAGAACTCTGTGACAACTTGAGAACCAAAAGTGTTAAAAAATATCAACAATCTCAAGCTTACAAGTCCATCTCCAGAGATCGTGATGTTTATTTATTTATTTTTTTACTCATTTATATAACGCCATTAATTCCACAGCGCTTTACAAACATTATTGGCACTGTCTCCATTGGGGGCTCACAATCTAGAATCCCTATCAGTATGTCTTTGGAATGTGGTAGGAAACCGGAGTACCCGGGGGAAACCCACGCAAACATGGTAAGAACATACCAACTCCTTGTATGTTCCTAAGTCCATGGTGCGCAACATAATCAAGAAGTTTACAACCAATGGAACTGTAGCTAATCTCCCTAGATGTGCATGGTAGAGAACAATTGATGAAAGGCTGCAATGCAGGATAGTCCGGATGGTAGATAAGCATCCCCAATCAAGTTCCAAAGAAATTCAAGCTCTCCTGCAGGCTCAGGTTGCATCAGTGTCAGCGCAAACTGTCGGTCAACATTTGAATGAAATTAAACTCAATAGCTGGAGACCCAAGAGGACATCATTACAGAGACATAAAAAAACTAGACTGCAGTTTGCAAAAAAGACCAAAATCCTTTTGGGAAAGAGACTTGCGGAGAGATGAGACCAAGATACAGTTTTTTGGTAAAGCACATCATTCTACTGTTTATTGTTCCCCTTCTTCTCCCTGATCCACATCAGTGGGGCATGGTCTGACACTAGCCTGTATTTCCTGCCTAAGAGGTAGTACCTTAGAATGTCCAATTCCCACTTGGTAGCCAAACATTCCTTCTCCACTATAGAGTAATTCTTCTCGCAGGATGACAGTTCCGACTTAAATACATTATGGGGTGCTCTTCCCCATTTACCTCTTGTGATAGAACAGCTCCAAGCATGACATCTGACTCGTCCGTTAGGACCACAAACTCCTTAGACAAATCCAGTGCCTCCAACACTGGCTGTTTGCACAAGGCTGGCTTCAGTTCCTGGAAGGCCATCTCAGCTGCTGGAGACCACTTGGCCATAGCCGACTTTGTCCCTTTAAGGAGGTCCATCAAAGTGGTGGCTAAAAAGGTGGAGCTAGGGATAACGCGGCAGTAATAGCCCACGATGCTCTGGAACGCTCTGACCTGCTTATTAGAGAGGGCTTATGGCCAACTCTGGATTGCGTCCACTTTATTTTTTTGAGGCTTTATTTCTCCCTTTCCAACAGCATAGCCCAAGAATTTAGCTTCCTCCATTCCCATGTCACATTTCTTTGGGTTTATGGAAAACCCAGCCTTCCATAGAGCATCAAGTATAGTCTGGACTTTGCTCAGAAGGCTTCCCCAATCCTGGCTGAAGATCATGATGTTATTCAGGTAGGCCGCTGTGTACCTCTTGTGTGGAGTTAGGATCTAGTCCATTACTATCTGGAAGGTGGCCAATACCCTTTTGTGAGGTCAAGGGTAGTAATATCCCAGACCGGCCCTAGCCTTTCAATCAGTACATCGACATGGAACATTATTTACGTATTGAACTTAGAGACTTCATCCAGCTTCCTATAGTCATTGCAAAACCATCATTCTTCATCTGGTTTCTGTTATGAACTGCTACAAGCACTAAGGAAAGATGGGAACTCTGTCCCTACAATAAAACTGAGCTTGATCCCTACGATGTAACGGGGAACCTGATCCTGCGACCAGACCCGCTAAAGTCCTCAGCTAGTCTGAACGAAGACCTATAGTTGCGAGGGAGGAATCCCTACAAGATTTAGGGACTGGGAGAAAAGGTGGACACCTCCTAACAGAAATTGTAGCAGGGAAAATTAAACAGAAAACAAATTACTACGAGATCCTAAGATTAAGCAAAACTGACAGAGTAAGGCACCTAAGCACCCGGCTAGCTTAAGAGTAGATAATACAATGAAGTCCAGCAAAGCCAGAAGGGCGAAGCCAGACTAAATAGGGAAAAAAGGTCATGTGACCAGCAAACAAACAAAATCTAACAAGAGGGTTCTAACAGTTTCGGCATTAAGACTATGGGACTGGACCAGCCACTCTTGGTCCCTTCAGTTACTCCCAGGCTTAACATCTGCTTCACCTCTTTCAAGATCACCTCTCAGCAGACTTCTGGAATCCAATACTGTTTCAAGTTTACCCGGATATGAGGCTACGTCAGAACCGCATGCTATATGATCTGAGTACAACCTGATAGTTCTGAGAACTGGTCTATGTTCCAATGTAGCAACTCTCGGCAATGTTGCTTTTTTGCATGTGACAACGTCTCTGCCACCTTAACCTCTTCCACATTGACTTCAAACTTAGCCACCAAACATGGTGCTTCCACGGGCTCCCTATCTCATCATGGCTTAATCAGGTTGATGTGGTACACCTGGTAAGACTTCCTTCTCCCTACTTGGTGGACTTTATAGTTGATGTCACCAACCTTTTCAGCTACTTCGTAAGGGTTATGCCACTTGAGCAGTAATTTGCTCTCCACCGTAGGTACCACTACCCAATCCCCAGCATTGAAGTGTCTCACCATCAACTATCTATTGCACACCCTCGATTGTGCCTTTACTACTTTTAGGAGGTGTTCTTTCACGATGGGCATCACCTCTGAATTATCTCTTGCATGTGGGCCACAGGTTCGATTACACTCCTGTAGGGTGTAGACTCTGCCTCCCATGTCTCCTTTGCTACGTCCAGGAGCCCAAGGGGGTGTCGGTCATACAACAGTTTAAAAGGCGAGACTCCCGTAGAGGCCTGTGGGACTTCTCTGATGGACAACAGAAGGTATGGCATTAGACAGTCCCAGTCTCGGCTGTCCTTCTCTACGACTTTCTTCAACATGGCTTTCGAGGTTTTATTAAACCTTTCCATCAAGCTGTTCATCTATTGATGGTAGAATGAGGTTCGAAGTTGTGTAATTTGCAGGGTTTTGCACAACTCCCTCATCACCTTTGACATAAATAGGGTCCCTTGGTCCGTTAGGATCTCCTTAAACTATACACTTGGCGGAGGAGTTTTGTAGTAGTATGGCCTCCAGGTACCATGTAGCATACTACAGTACCACCAAGATATACTGATGTACTGTTGCTGACTTGACAAAGGGTCCGACCAGATCCATGGCTATGCAATCAACTAGCATCTCAATGATAGGCAACAGCACTAAGGGGCTATGGAAGTGAGCCACCAGAGAGGTCAGCTGGCATGTGGGTCATGACCTACAATAATTTACGATTTCTTGGTTACAACCGGGCCAATAGAACCTCTGGAGGATTCGTTCCTGGGTTTTTTCTATGCCTTGATGACCAACCAACAAATGTGTATGGGCCATGTGTAACACCTTGCGTCTGTATGGCCCTGGCACCAGTAACTGTTCAATTACCTCCCCTCTCAGCTTGGTGACCCGGTATAGTAACTCCCCATTTATGGCAAAGTACGGGTATCGGGTGTCAGCCCTGGGCTCTTGAACAACAGCTTTAAGTACAGGCACATTGTCAAATGACCTTTTTAGGGTTAAATCCCTGAGTTGGGTGGTTCCAATGTTTCTCTCGGACACCTCAACGCTCAGGAATGTTGGCCTCCGGTGATGCTGCTTCGTCCTCATTGCCAACAAACACACAAAAGGGAAACCCGTCAGCTGTAGCCTACGACAAGGTTTTTTTAGGAGCAAACTGGCTGTTGTCCAGGCAACCAGGCATCCTCCCTTTCTAACACAAGTCCCAAAATAATGCAAATTCCTGCCCTATTATAACAGGGTGCAATAGGTCCCAAACTACGCCCACCTCATGGTACTCTGCGGACCCTCGCCTGGTTTAGGGACAGCACTGCAGGCAGCATGTGCAAAATATGAGTAGCGCCATCCTATGTTACAGTCCATTGTCTCGGTGGTCATGAGGAAACTGGTGGCTATGTGACCTGGGGTGTGGCACCTCCAACAAATTACATTATTGGATGGGGCCTTTGGCAACAACTCAGACACCTCCTGGGGTTTTGGATGCCCCCTAGATGTGGCTCTAGCTTCCATATTTTGGGTTTCCGCCCCTTTTGAAAACTTCAAGGGACTTCTATCAACCGCCTGGTACCTTTCCACCAGACCCACCAGGTCTCGGCATACCCGGAATCTCCCTGGGCAACCCAGTATTGCATCGGCCTCGGGAGTGTTTGAACCTGTCCATGCCGACCCTCTTCACCATCTGTGCTGGGGAGGAAGATTCAGGTTGCAAGCATTTTTGGACAAGGTGTAGGAGGTCAAACATTTGGAACTGTGGAGGATTGTCAACGCAATAGGCTCAGTGGTGCACGAGTTGCGCCCGGACAGAGTTACTCCTAAGTGTGCAAAGATCTCAGTCTTCAACTTAGCATACTCTTTTACGTCCTGCAAGGCCAGGTCATAATAGACCTTCTGCAATTCCCCGGTTAGGTATGGCACCAGAACCTCCGCCCACTACTCCAGAGGCAATTTTTCCAGTTCCGCCGCTCTTTCGAAAACCGTCAGGAACTCCTCAAAGTCATCACCTGGTTTCATCTTTTGCAACGCTCTTTTTACCGTCTTACTCACGTGTGAGTCATCACCTGGACTTGTGGTTGAGGTGGTTGCGCTGCCACAGATCGCCTTGGCTAAGAGTCCCATCTGCTGCTTGTGCTACTGCTGCTTCATCTGCTGCTGCTGTTGCCACTGCTGCTGCTGTTGATGTTGCTGCTGCCATATCTGTTGCTGCTGGAGATTAGCCTGCACCAGTTGCTTTATCAATTCCTCCATGTTGTTGACTTTCGCTCCTGCAGTCTCTTTCACCCAGGTCATGTGGTATCTCTGTGGCAGTTACACTGTCCCTCGGGAATCGTGACCATGCTTGTAGCACCAATTGTAGGATTTTGTACTCACTCAGCTGCGGTTGAGGTAGGCATAGGAAGTGATTTCATTAAAATGTCCAGGCAGATTTATGCAAATTGTCTCTTTAGAGAGGAAGAGGACTAGAACTCTAGTGCCACCTATAGGAAGTAGCAATCCTAAAATTCAATGTCGACCCTTTAACGAGCCTTGTTACATGACTTAGGATAAGAGCCAAACCAGGATCTCAATTTGCAGACACTGTGTTTCGGGGTACTGCCCCCCGTCAGTGCAAAGTGTGAGATGATCTGGCTTGGCTGTATGAGAGGCATCTGACCGATATCCAAGAAGTACTGTCTCTCCTTGCGGAGATTGACATGCTAAGCATGCCGAGATGAGGAGACTTAAAGCCGCAATGCTCCTCTGGGAAATATGCAAATTGTCTCTTCAGAGAGGAAGAGAACTAGGACTCTAGTGCCACCTATTGGAAGTAGCAATCCTAAAAGTCAATTTCAACCCTTTAACGAGCCTTGTTACATGACTTAGGATTATATTTGCATACTCTGCAGAGCCCCACAAGGGACTGCACAGCATTCACTGGTACCTGAACTTACTTGCTATAAGCACACAGCCTCATTTCACCACCCCCCTTTTTCAACTTACTTTTTCAGTGCTTACCTCCCCACTATTAATAATATAATATTTGGCTTGCAGCAGTTTTCCCTCCCTTTATTGGAGGTTTTATACCCTGTCTGTTTAAATGGTTTTAATTTTGTGTATCAATAAAAAAAGTATATTATTTTATCTTTATGATGTTGGGAATCTCTTCTTAGGAGGTGGATTTACTCTCCACCTGCCTTCAGTTAAATCAATATTTGTTGTGACCACCTTTACCTTAAAAATTAAATCAGTTGAAGGAACTCTACAAGGAGGTTGTTCCAAAATTCTTTGAGAACTGACCACAGATCTTCAGTGAATGTATACTTGAGCTAATCCTACTTTCTCTTCATGCAATACCAAACATACTTAAATGGGTTGTCCAGTCCAAATCAATAAGTCTGCAGTCACTTTGTGTGAGCACAGACTTATGAATTCCCCCCAGCGAACGCACTGTGCACTGTGGGGATTCGTCGGTTTCTGAGTGAGGACCGGAGGATATGTATGAGTTATACATACTACTGGCCAGTGGGCGCGGTCTCTCCTCCGTACACTTGTATGGAGCGAGGCCGCATCCTCTAATCAGCCACGCGCACTGAAAGCGGCGAATCCCTGCAGTGTGCAGTGCATGCACTGGTGGGATTCATAAGTCTGCAGTCACACAGAGTGTGAGACTTACTTATTGATTTGGACATGACAACCCCTTTAATGATATAGAAATCTGTGGGGGGCCATATCATCACCCAGGACTCCTTGTTCTTTCTTCAATGTCACAGGTTATGCACCATGAAAAGTATAAAGTTTCAAAATGGATCGGCACTCTGTATGTCCAGCTGGTACTTGTGTAAAGGTATGATATTATATTACCAAAATCTCCCGGCACTCACATGATACTGAATAATTTTTTTTTAATCAGTCATCAAGGAAATTTCATAGTACATGTTTCTGCCCATCCCAGTTGTTGTCGAAAGCCTGGTGTGATGACACAGCATTTCTTCTTAATTATGTCTGACATAAATTCAGAAGGCCCAGAATCATATACTGTTGTCTGAACTATTGATTCTTCTTGCAGGTTAAACTGAGATTTCTAAATGGAGGAATTGCTAATGTTTTGCATCTTATATCAGCTCCTACAACTTATTGTCTGCCAGACAGTAATGCAGGGTCATTGAAAAATTATATTTGCTGATACGCTGATTACACATTGTCCAGGCCAGCCAGTTTGTTGACTTACAAAACAGAGGAGGAAAAACTATGCAAATAGATTACATAATTGAACAATGCGAGTTAACCTCATTTAAATCTTTTTCTTGACCTCTGGATCCTGATTGAAGGCCAGTTGTGAACTATATAAGAAGACTATTTCCAAGAAACTCTACAATATGTCAGCTTAGGGGACCACTGCCCCAGCTGGAAGAATACAGGTCTGCTCCATTGATCATCACGAATCCATGGATATGTTTGAGATAGTCAGGATTTGGATTCAATGGTCTCCTGAGTCCCATGGATATGTTTGTGGGGGGCAAGGAGTGGGGCCCGCCGGTCTCCTGGCTCCATGGAGATGTTCAGAGAAGCCAGGTTGTGACCCTCCAGTCAACTGGCCTTGTACCTCAATGAGCTGTCATCTTCCTAAGCTTGTCATTACTTCTCTCTGTGCATGCCACAGGTGGGGTAGTTGGAAGCTCTGAAGTCACAGCTACTGTTATCCCGGTGAGTCAGTGGAAGGGTGAGAATCTGTAATTTTGCACCATCTTGGGTATTTTTCTAGGACTGTTCTATGAGTTATCTGCCTGTTTTGTGGTTCAATAAAGTATTACCACACTGTTTTACCCTCACCCTGTGTTGTCTGAGTAGCGTTGCGCCCATGGTAAAAGGAGAGAGGGCTTTAGGTGGGACGATCCCTGGTTCATACGGTTTTGGCTAGCAGAACAGGGCACCCGCTGACCCCCCATGTCTCCACACCTGGAATGGGCTGAAAGACATCCTATGAAGTATCCTTGTTGACTGTTTAAAACTTTTTTTATTCAGTATCACGTGAGTGCCAGTACTATTGGGGGAGTTTGCTATACACCATGGTTAGACTGAGCACAGTCTTGTATATATTTAGATATTAAGAACCTCTTCATGCTTCAATAGAAAATACCCCAAAACTTGGGTATGAAATGTCAAGATTCTGCTTAAATCCTAGGATTTTTTTTTATGGCAGTTGTTAAGATCCATGGCCCACCTGACTATGGCGACCTTTCTGGTCATAATGAAGCTTGCAGCTTCTCATATAATGCTTGCTTGGTGGGTTACAATTTTGACAATCTTTGTTTTGCTAAATACGTTTTCTGAAAAAAAGATTATAGATGTGGAAATAGAAAAATTTACTATAAAATGCATGTCATACTTTTCTTGAAAGATTTTTCTGGCTCAAGTGCGTGAGAAGAATACAGTGGCCAACTAGTAAAGTGCCAACAGATGTCATTGCCATCTGTGGAAATTACTGTCTCAGGATTGAGAAAGCAGAGCAATAATGAGATCAATAAAGGGGAGCTCAAATACATATGGAAATATATTGTCTGACACTTTATTTCCTCGTTTGCATAACAGAAATGAATGTCTTTTTATTCTTCTGCATTAAAAAAGTCTTCATCTAGGGTATTAATACATGCTGGAAAGGTAAAAATATTTTGGCTATAAAGCAAAGCTAAGGAGTAGAGATTGGCGAACCCGAACAGTAAAGTTCTGGGTCCGTACCGAACACCTATTGTTTGGGCACGGACCCCGAACACGCACTTCTCCAAGAAGTCTGTGTTACTGTTTGGGTTCGGCACCCTGAACAACAGGTGTTTCCCACGTTCTCATCTGCATGACTGTGCGAGAAACACCAGCAGCTCTTATCAGCAGTAAGGTTATCACCACTGCCTATGGCTCCCCTGCTGTCAGATGACTTCGTCATTCGTAGCTGTAACCAGAGGTAAAAGTGTCACTGATAACAGCAGGAGCAAGCACCGGCTGATGGGAGTAAATAAATGAAAAAAAAATGGCATGGGTTTGTCTATATTTTTGATAATCAGCCAGGCAAAACTGACAGCTGAGGGCTGCAACCCTCAGCTGTCAGCTGGGGCATGGCTGGTTATCAAGAAGAGAGGGGGCCCCACCCTTTTTAAATTATTTAAATACTGTAAATAATAAAAAAAAATGGCATGTAGTCCCCCCCATTTTTGACAGCCAGCCAAGCTAAAGCAGACAGAGAGCTGGTATTCTCAGGCTGGTAAGGGTCCATGGATATTGGCCCCAAGTCTAAAAATAGCAGCCTGCAGCCACCCCAGAAAAGGTGCATCTATAATATGTGCAAATTTTGAAGCTTTGCATGGATATTCCCACTTGCCCTGTGGTGGTGGGATAATATTTGTGGAGTTGATGTCTCCTTTGTATTTTCAGGTGACATCAAGCCCAGCAGTTAGTAATGGAAAGGATACTATAAGACGCCTATACATTACTAAACCCATAGTAATTTAGTAAATAAACAAACAGCAATAATAAAGTCCTTTATTTGAAATAAAAAGACACTTTGTTTACTTTTTTTATTTAAAAATAACAAACGCAATTATACTCACCTTACACCCATTCCATTGAAACCCTCGTCCCATGTAAAAAACAAAATCATAAACAACAAAAATACCTAATGCCCATTCCATTGAAGCCCTGGTCTCCTGTAAAAAAAAACAAAAAGCAAAAATAAAAAACAACCATATTCCTCACCTGTCCGCAGTGAAGATGTCACTTGCAGTAATCTATGTCTGCAATTAAAAGGTTTTCAACCTGGACAGTGCCACTGCGAGAATGAGATGCTGCGAGTGCAGCATCAGTGACTAGCGTTGACATCATCGAGGTTACCACAGGTCACTGAGGCTGCATTCCTAGCAGCTGCGATCTGCAGATTTCTGACCGTCAGTAATGATCTTACCGCCGATTAGAGGCAGTGTTTTTCCGCGCTGTCATGCAGATGACAGCATGACAAACAATGAATGTTCGGGGCCCCCCATTCATGTGAATGAATTCTGGGTTCAGGTACTGTTCTGGTTCCCAAATCAAACTTTTTTTTAACTGTTTGGCCAAACCCGCCAGACCCAAAACGCCAGGGGTTTGCCCATCACTACTAAGGAGTATTATATTCATGTTTGACAATGCTTTATCTTTTGTCTGAAGGTTTCTCAATGATGTGATTATTCCCATTGATAACAATATTGTCATGTCTTCCTGTTCTTCGGAGAACACCATTGATTTCTCTTTTGGCTGCTCACTAGCTGTTATACTATCTCCAGGGTTTTACACAGTGGGCAACAATTACGGCAGGTATTAAGATTTAGGAAGGAGGTTCTTTGAAACTTGTTCATATTAACTGTATTTCTACCACTACAGTTCTAAAAGTGCATCAAAATTCAATAAAAAAAATGAAGAACTAGAAATAAGGGATATGTCTACTTTTGATTCATTTTGCAGATCAAACTCTCCCTGACACTGGGACTTCGCAGCAGGGGTGGGTTAGGTGATCGCAGCTTTTGGTGACACACCTGTGGCAGTTAGAACAGCTTCACCGTCCTATTAGCAGTTCTGACTTTGTTTGCTTTAGTGCAGCAAGGGTTAAACTGCGTAGTAGAACTGGTGTGAACCTTCCTCCTTGCTTCAAACCTTGTCAGTGATAGTTACTACTGGAGTTGAAGGAGAGAGTTCAGTGTTTGGAGTAGGCGGTTGTAGAATTTTTCAGGAGATTGCTGTGTGGAGTTGCTTTGATGTTTATTCTTATCTTCTGCCATTTGGTTTCTTCTTTCCTATTCCTCCCATTTCCCTCTGTTTTTTTGCAAGTGTATTTGTATGATTTCTTTTAGCCTTGTCTGTCTGGTTAGTGTTTGCCTATACACTTCGGCCTCACACCTCCCTGGGTGGGGGAAGGGAACAGATAGGGTAAGATAGGAGCATAGCAAGGAACAAGTCTCCGGGGTAATCCAGGGGACAGAGATAGCCTAGGGCCATAGTTCCAGGGATGGGTAAAGGTACTGCCACACTAAACGCTCCCGCTAACGATCTCGTTAGCGTCGCATACTAATGAGATCGCTAGCGGGATCGTTTTAATATCGCTAAATGTGTGCCACATTTAGCGATATAGTTAACGGCGCTATCGCCGTTAGCGATCTTCTTAGCGATTTAGCGGTACAAAAGTACCGCTAAATCGCTAAGAAAAGGTGCCACACTTAGCGATACATACTCACCCAGCGGGGCGCCAGCGACGAAAATAGGGTCCGGATCGTTTCCGGCGACGAGCGAGATCCCAGCAGGAAGCTCGTCGCCGGAAGCTGCCACACACAGCAACATCGCTAACGGGATCGCTAAATAGTGACGTTTTTTAGCGATCCCGTTAGCGATATTGTTTAGTGTGGCATACCCTTAAGTGCCCACAGTCCTTTGTCACTACTTGACAGGCCCATCCTAATGTACATAGAATTAGTTTTTGTTCTTACGAGCAAAATGGATGATACACAGATTGTAAAAGCTGATACCAGAGGCAAATAATGGAATCAGCAAACTGAAAAAAAAAGTATTTTTTCACATATGAGAAAAAAAGGAAGTATGAATGAATGAATGAGGGCCTATAGTCCAAAACTTTACCAAACTTATGAAATTTCTTTCCCATTTATATACATACAGATGCCTCAATTTCCTATTAGTACATATGGACATCAGAGGGTGGCTTCCAGCTTCTAAGCCTTTGTTCATATTACATTTGTGAACTCTATTCAGCGAATATGCTAGGAAATCTCTCAACTCTTATACCCATTTATCTGGCATATGGTGAAAGTATTTCCTTTTGGCATACTTTGTGTAATGTGCAAGAGGGTGGTAGTCATGGGCAAGCTGCTGCTTCATGTCGCACTAATACTCTACAGAAAAGATAGGTCCTGGCTGGTTTTTGGTGTTGTGAGGGCCTTGTGCTCGTGCAGGCTGCCTTTGGCGATGGTGTTGGTCGGCCAGGACAGTAGGTGTTAAAGTTCAATAAAGGAGACTTCTGTTCTAAAACATAGTCTTCACTGAACAGTGGCTTGAGAAGGGTTACACACAAAGAGTAGCAGATAGGAAGTCTTATGGAAGTTTCCCTCTAGACCAGACCCGGGCAAGGGGCGGCCCGAGGGCCGCAT
>VIAB01002083.1:51533-77575 GCA_009801035.1 Oophaga pumilio | reverse complement strand
TTTTTTATGGAACTTTCCCTTTAAACACACTGGCTGATTACTGGATCATGCAGCTTTATATGAAAATCCCTATTACAATTTCTGGATCTGAAATAACCTGCACTCTTGACCTATTGTGCCCCCCTCTTATATCCTTGTAGATTGTAAGCTTGCTAGCAGGGCCCCCACTCCTCCTAAAGTAACTGTTTACACTGTCTTACCTTGTATTGAATTTATTGTCTGTATATGTCCCCGCTTAATTGTAAAGTGCTGCAGAATATGTTGGTGCTATATAAAGTAAAATTACTATTATTTATTGTTAGTCCAGTCTTCATAGGCATTCGTGTTGTGAACACTTTTGATCTGGCTTCTGAGTTTTGGCTCCCTCTGGTGGTTGCTGCTGGTAATGGAGCTGGTCTGGCTGATAGAAGTCAATCACCTGAAGAGGATGATTGGAGGTCAGGTGTTACAGACTGGAGAGATTAAAGTGAGCTGCCTTCCCTTAGTTGTTGCCGGTGATTTGTTTTTTTTCCTGAGCCTTCTGGAAGTCTGCTTGTTCCTTGCTTTGTCTTGCGTCTTTCAGATAAGTTATTTATCTGTTTTTTTCTGTGTTTTTTTTTCCCTTTTGGCTTTTCTTTGTTTTCTGCCTTGCCGGTGTGAGTTCAGCCGGGTTCCCTGCTGGGACCTGTTTTGGACTCTGGTTTCCTTGCCACAGATTGTCGGTCTTTTCTGTATTTCTAGTCTCCTGTTATTTCAGTATCTGTTGTTTTGCGTCCAGTTCACACCAAAGTTCTGATTTAGTGGGAGAGAGGTCGTGTGGCCTCACTAATTTTGCATATCAGACGTGTTGGAATTTTTCTTAGGGTTTTTTGCGGGATTGCAGACAGTATCCTTTCCTGTCCTGTTCTATCCAGACAGTTTGGACCCCAGCATTTGCTTACTCTATTTTCTGCCTGTGTTTTGTACTTCATCTGTCTCATCGGCAACATATGTTTGGGGTCTATCTATTCCTTTGGGGCTCTACTCCGGGGCAGTTTAGCTTTCCCCTTTCTTTCTTTAGGCTTAGTTAACTCTTTGGCTGTGTCGAGGCGTCTAGGGCATTGCAGGTATGCCCCACGGCTAATTCTAGCTGTGTTGTCAGTTTAGGGGTCTGCAATCCGCTAAGTTACCAACCTCTCTCGGTGTCTGGTTGCCTATCCTATTTCTTTATTATCCTCCTCGGTTACCGAATCATAACATATTGGTGTCCAGTTCACTGATATTCTTGGCTTGTCAAGAGAGTGTTCCAAATAGTTAGAACAAGAATTTATTGCCTTCCACAAACAAGGAAAGGGATACAAAAAGACAGCAAAGACATTAAATGTTTTTAGAGATACAACTTGAAGCATAGTTTGTAATATCAAAGTTAAAGGAACACTGGCTACACTATGTGTACATGGCAGAAAGAGGAAGCAGTCACCCGCCATCGACAGATTCCTGTGGAGCCAGCTGGTCAGAAACCAACAAGTAACTGCAAAAGAACAGCAGCAAGATTTGGTAGTAGCAAGCATTGAGGATTCACTTTGTACAGTAAAGAGCATACTAAACACTGAAGGTCTCCATGCCCGAACTCAATGACGAACATCTCTACCAACCCCAAAGCTCAAGAAAAGTTGGCTCCCATATGCTAAAAAAAAATCCACATAAAATAATGCACAGAAGTTTTGGTATTTTGTTCGGTGGAGCTCATATGAAATAGAACTGAATTGGCAGAAAGTCTGGAAGAAAGGAAGTAAATCATATGCTGAATTGAATACCCCACCTACTGTCAAGCATGGCAGTGACTCGGTTACGCGCTTTGGCTGCTTTACTTATTCTGGCTTTGGAAACCTTCAGCATGTGGAGGTCAAGATGAATTTAATCAAGGATCAGGAAATATTCAGTGAAAATGTCTTGGTTATTGTGCAGAATCTCATTCTTGGGCTACTTTGGACCTTCCAATAGGAGAAAGATCCCAAGCATTCCTCAAAGTCCACTAAAGCCTTGTTTCAAAGGAAGTATTAAAAGATTCTGGAGTGCATGTCACAGTTGCCTGATTTGAACCCCAAAGAAAATCTATGATGGGGTTTGAAGAAGGTGATTACAGCATGCAAACCTCTGAATGTTAATGAACAGGAGGCCATTGTCCATGAGAAATTAGCTAAAATTCCATAGAAATGCTGCGAGAATCTGGTTTCTGGCTATGTGTCAGGTTTACATGAGTTATAACAGCCAAAAGGTGTCCTACTCAGTAAAGACACTTGTCATGAAGGAATTAAATAATTCTGAGATGGCAGTAATCGTTTAAAGTGGCATTTGGGTTGAATTTGTAGACACCAATTATAATATTAGTTGTGTTCAGCTATAAATTGTGTTTTTTTTTATTATATACAGCAGAAAGTTTGTACATGTTGCTAATAATCTATTCTATTTCTAAACACTGATTTTCGGTGATTACTTTGTATCTCCGTTCATACTGCACCCTCACACACAACTGATACACCATTTGAAAGGTAATCTTGCCCCCTTCAGCAAGAAAATAGCCAAACAAACCACACATCCACGATTTGATCACAAAATACAGTTTAAACATTAATTTTCATAAACCTATAGTAAAGAAAAATGACCTGCATGTGACACCACAGTACCCCAAAGCACACTACCACAAAGCTGCTTACAGACATCACAAACAAATCCAAACATTTGCCTTGAGGGCTTTTCAGCTTGTTGAACTGCTTGTCCAGCCTATTTTAGCCAAATTGGAGGATTGCACACTTCACTGCAGGTGAGGCACATATACAAACACATTTGTAAACATGCACTGCCTATTGAATTGCACACTTGCTCCGTTCATACTCCACCCACACATACAAATGATACACCATTTGAAAGGTCAAATGATCTGCAGGTGGCAGCACACTACCCCAAAGCACACTACCACAAAGCTTCTTACAGACATCACAAACAAATCCAAACATTTGCCTTGGGGTCTTTCAAGCTTGCTCAATTGCTTGCCCAGCCTATTTCAGGCACATTGGAGGATTTCAAACTTCACTGCAGGTGAGTCACATATGCATACACATTTGTATACATGCACTGCTTTTTCGCTGATTACTTTGCCCCACACACACAAATGGTGAGCCACATATGCAAACACATTTGTATACATGCACTGCTTTTTCACTGATTACTTCGCCCCACACACACAAATGATACACGATTTGAAAGGTAAACTCACCCCCTTCAGCAAGAAAACAGCCAAACAAACCACACATTCATGATTTTATCACTAAATACAGTTTAAACATTTATTTTCATAAACCTACAGAAAGACACAATGACCTGCAGGTGGCATCTCAACCGGAAGACATTTTTGGCCTCTACTTATCAAACTAATTTATTGTATTACCAAGCTACATATATAAATACCTGACTGTGTTCATCATCTCATGAAATACATTTACATTTGACCAGCTTACTTTTTCTGAAATTGCTTGCACCCCCAACGACCAATGTGCGAAAATTTCGCACGGGCCAAGCTTGTCTATTTAAATTATGACTATATGCTAAGTTATTAAAGAGAACCTGGGAGGTCGGATAACACATTAACTGGCAAATAAAAGGTTGATGTGTAGATTAATAGCATTAGGAAGGTGCCGTGCCTAGCTGCCACATTTAAAGTGCAGCACTGGGTTGAAAATGAACTTTTTCCTCCCAGAAGCCGCCGGCTTCAAGTCATATAGAATTGCAATACTTACCAACCCCACAAACCTAGGTCATAGGGACAGGAGCTCGGTGCAAATACTATGCCACCAATGAATAAAAACCACTTTTTAATAGAACTTCACTAAAATCAAACTTAACATATATATTAAAAAGCAAGAATGCCTCAAAGAGATGCACTGGGTAATGCATTTTCACAATATAGAGTATATCATTTGATAGTAAAGGCAATTGTAATCTGGACATAGATAGACAGAATTATTTATACTTTAACATTTATAGTTTTATTAAAATAAAGTGTATTTGGTGCCTTTACCACCAATTTAAACACAGATATAAGTGACACATATCTGGTGTTGGTTGTTTTTAAGTTAGAGTTTACTGTAAAGTACAGAGTATAATAGTAATAGTAATGGTGTCCTAGTCATGCGTCACTACAGCCGTGTACATAACACTCTCTCACTATACATATCAAAATAAACTGCCTCAAGATTGCTGGTATATATGTCAGGGTATGGGAATAAATTGCCCTTATTACAAAATAGTAGATGTCCCTAAGTTCAATAAGGAATCCTGGAATAATATATATGCCCATGTGGTTTACCTTACAAGAAGACTTAAGCCAGTTGCAAGGTCCCCAATGATCTACCATTCTGACCAATGGTCCATATATGCTATGAATAAATACAGAAACATCGGGGGGTCCATATACATGCTGCACTTTCAGTACAGTGACCAGGCACCTTCCTAACGCTGTTAACCTACAGATTAACTCTATAACTGCTGCTTTATCGCATTATCCGACCTGACAGGTTCTCCTTAAGTTATCTAAACTAACAAATAAGTGGGATATGCGCTTTCTTTCCAGTGAAGTCTGGCTCCTTCATTCCTGGAAATCATGGAAATCCAGCTCACTGAACTAGACCGAAGTTTTATTTCACGTGTCTTTTCCAATGGTTTATTAGAAAGTAATGTAGTATGGTATTTCTGACTACACTCTTTTGGTTTATCACTTTATATGCTGCTTATTGACCATAAATGAACATACATTTCTTAGTAGTCAAAGGGCATTTAGGCTGACATTTCAAATATCACAATTTTATGACTAAATGTTGTTAAATTGATTTTAATTAACCTTCAAATAACCCAAAAGACTGTAAATTTTGTTCTGTAGCTTTCATAAGATTTTTGTTTTTTTCCTTTATTTTCTCTAAATCCCATATCCTTGCCAAAAAGTCATATGAAATATTTGTATTTCGTTTTAGTTAACGTTAAAGTTTTATTTAACATCCTTTAAGTTTGTAGAATGTGATTCAAGGTCTCTCCAAAAAGGTTTCTGTTCCTAATTACTCCATTTGCAGTGCAGATTTTTATATCTTGGGGTACATGGCACTAATGTTGAGTATTTTTGATCAATCTCAACTTAGATTTAAATCTGATCTGTATTCATGAGCTGCTGCTTCCCTCTCTCAAAAACCTCTGGTTGACCGTTTCTCCTTAATACTGTGCTGAGAAAGCTGTTAATTAGTGGCAAGAAAGTGGGTTTGGGGTGCAAAGTATAAATACATGACACGTCTGCACAGTGAGCGTTATTCCCAAAATAACAAAAAAACTAGTTAAATATTCTTTGGTTAGGGGATGACTTGTTCATCGCTGGGTGTCCGACTGCTGGGACTCTCAACAATCCCAAGATTGGGGCTTTGGAACCACAAGAACAAGGCTCTGCTGCAACCCAGTCTTGAATGGAGCAGAGGTGCACATGCTCGACCACCACTCCATTCATTGTCTGTGAGACTGCTGGAAATATCCAAGCGCACTCCTATTTACAATAAATGGAGCGGAGGGCGAACATGTGCACCTTTGCTTCGTTCGAGTTGAAGCTGCATAGCCCTGTTCTCGGGGGTTTCTGAACCCCGATCTCAAGACCTTATCAGAGAAATGTTCTTATTTCTACACTTTAGAACCTCTTTTCCTCCTACCCTTGCTTCATATAAAGCAATTAATCATTCAATCTGATATGCTGCTGCTAAAATCCATCTTGATCAAAATTGATTGCCAGCTCTCTAGGGGATCATACTATAACTGACTATTGAAGTATATTAAAAGAGGAAGAGGAGGAGTGTAGAGAAGAGTAAGACAAATGGGCACAATCACAGACTGACCGGTGCTACAGCTTTCTAGTTACTGTTTTATATAGTTTTATATATATATACTGTTTTCCCAGTTACTTATTCTGAACTCACAGCTGCACTGCTCAGTCGTTCTGTATAAGGTCCTCCGTACTGCTGCTGTTACAGAACATGTGCAGCAGGAACCCCTGTGTATATAGGAGACATTTTAGCAGCTCAAAGATAAGTAAAACCTAGAGATAAGTCCTTCAGGGGTAAAAAAAAAAAACAAAGACAACCTGCAGGATACAAGTTATGTCATAGACAGAAATTATGTTATTCATCATTTACACATACACGACAGCTTATTCTGAAAAGATACTGAAAAGGCAGGTGTTCTGTGAAGGACAACCCCCGTCCTTCCACGTCACCAATGTGATGTAACTCCACAGGCACAGCTCTCCGGCGCCCCCTTTGTCTCTCAGGTCAGTAAGGGAACTGCACCTAGAGCAAATGACCGCCAGGAGGGTGTCCTGTTACCCACTGGGTATTCTAAGATTCATGATCAGAGTAAAAGCATCAGCCCAAGATTAATTTTATGGTTTAATTGCCTTAAAGGCGCACTAGATAATTACAGAAATATACAGTACTATACAACGGAATTACAATGGATTTGCAGTCAGAGTAAAATACAACAATAATGGTACAAGGCTTAGAGGTATTAGCTAGAGGTCAATATTACCAGGTTGTAGGGGCATGTGGAGGCAGGGAGCTCTGCGATCCACAGGTGAAAGTCTTAGTTGCTGGACAGTCCCCCAAAACATGTACCGCTGCTCCCTTGGCAGATCTGTCCCTTTGGTCCTTAGTTCTTCATTGTCTTGCTGCTGTGAGAATGAATGTGGTCTTCCCATAGCTCACAGTTCTTAAACCTGCTAGGTCCCTCCCCTCGGTGTCCGAGGGTGGGATGATAATCTCCACCCTTAGCCCCCTGCAGAATTTATTCCCAATACCTAGCAAAGGGGTTAACTTTCTCCAGGACGATCGGATCAGGACACGAGAGGTACCAGCGGATGCAGTATGTTTTGCCTGTCGCATGGAGATCAAACCTGGCCCGATTGGGTCTCTGTGGAGAGCCAATCTCTATATCTCAGACCCCCGAGCCATCACCGACTCGGGAGTTTCACCATCAGATGCCCGAGGTCCGCAGGATCATGCGGATATTTTTTATGAGTTTGTACCTAGAAAGATGTGCTCATAATTCATAATCATAGAATGGAGCCGTCATGGCTGGGAGACATAATAGATGTGTTTTCTGTGTCTAGCTGGCAGGTATAATCTAATTGAAGCCCCCAGCTTTGAAGTATTGTTTGGCCTTATCTCATTGTCATACTAACAGACCTTGCTATTCAACATTGGGCCTGAATTACTTAGCATACTAAACGACCTTTTTATTCACAGTGGACACAAAACCCTGTCGTATTGAATATGCCCACAGGCCCTGGGGCCAGGTGCAGTTAGCTGCCTGTGGCTCTGTGAACAGACAAAATGGAGGCTGGTATAGGCCCTATCCAAGATGGTGGCTGTTCCTTCCTCACATGTTCTTTAAAATTCCTTGATAAATATGTGTTTTTGTCAACCTACTAAAATGTAAAAAAAGATTATTTAAAGTAAGATCTTTTGAGTTCTCCAAAATATTGCATGTAAATCTAAAGTTGTGATGGGAAATTATGACATATATTTTACTAATGTTTCTAAAAATGTCTTTGAGGAATCACTTTTTCAGTTCTTTTGAGAACGATTCTTCCCCCTTGTATTGCGTCTATGATGTTGAAATTTAATTGGTCATGTATTAAGACTTGGACAAAAAAACATAAGCATTGTGTTTTATATAGCCAAACATGGTGAATCATGTAGTCTAACAAGGCTGGCTGTACATTCTTTTTATATGCGGAGCCTTGAAAAAGTATTCATACCCAGTGAACTTTTCCACATTTTTTCTTACATTACATCAACAAACTTAAATTTCTTTTCTTGGAATTGTATGTAATATATCAACACAAATCTATTCTATCTATTATTTATAAAGTGTAAAAGAAATAATACAGTACAGACCAAAAGTTTGGACACACCTTCTCATTCAAAGATTCTTCTGTATTTTCATGACTATGAAAATTGTAGAATCACACTGAAGGCATCAAAACTATGAATTAACACATGTGGAATTATACATTACACTTTACAAAAAAGTGTGAAACAACTGAAAATATGTCTAATATTCTAGGTTCTTCAATGTAGCCACCTTTTGATTTGAATACTGCTTTGCATGCAGAAAAGGTGAACGGCTGGTCTCTACATGCCTGGTTCCCACCGTGAAGCATGGACGAGGTGGTGTGATGGTGTGGGGGTGCTTTGCTGGTGACACTGTTGGGGATTTATTCAAAATTGAAGCGGTGAGCGGTCCAGCTCACCCCAAACCATCTCGATTGGGTTCAGGTCTGGTGACTGTGGAGGCCAGGTCATCTGGCGTAGCACCCCAACACTCTCCTTCTTGGTCAAATAGCCCTTACACAGCCTGGAGGTGTGTTTGGGGTCATTGCCCTGTTGAAAAATAAATGATGGTCCAACTAAACGCAAACTGGATGGAATAGCATGCTGCTGCAAGATGTTGTGGTAGCCATGCTGGTTCAGTATGCCTTCAATTTTGAATAAATCCCCAACAGTGTCACCAGCAAAGCACCCCCACACCATCACACCACCTCCTCCATGCTTCACGGTGGGAACCAGGCATGTAAAGTCCATCCGTTTACCTTTTCTGCGTGCAAAGCAGTAATCAAAGCAAAAGGTGGCTACTTTGAAGAACCTAGAATATAAGACATATTTTCAGTTGTTTCACACTTTTTTGTAAAGTGTAATGTATAATTCCACATGTGTTACTTCATAGTTTTGATGTCTTCAGTGTGAATATACAATTTTCACAGTCATGAAAATACAGAAAAATCGTTGAATGAGAAGGTGTGTCCAAACTTTTGGTCTGTACTGTACATGGTTTTCAAAATATATTTAGGATTTGGAATATTTAGAAAACCATGTGTCATTTTCTTTACACTTCACAAATACTTTCTCCATTGTGTTAAAATATCACATAAAATCCCGATAAAATACATTTAAGATTGTGGGTGTAATGTGAAAAAAATGTGGAAAAGTTCACGAGGTATGAATACTTTTTCAAGTCATTGTACAATACCCAATAAAGCAACTTTACCAGTAGGTTTGAAAACATTCTACTGTCAACAGCTTTTATGCTGACCCTTATGGTTGCAGACTGCAAACAAAGTAGTCTGTAAGGGGAAATTGGGTATGACTGTAGGACAGGCCTACTTAGCTTTTATTTGTTATCTGTTACCATGGAGTCCCATCTTCATTTTTATTTTAGGTGCTTTAGACTATGTTCACATGTTGCGTTTTTGGCGCTTTTTTTTCCACAGGCAAAACTTACTCTCTTGTCAGTAAAAAACTTCCTGCCAAAAAGCAGGTTTTGCTTAGTTTTTGCTGTGTTTTTTGTCATGCTACATTTGTCTCTTGTGCATGCTGATAAAGTTTAGTGCCCCAAAAAAATCTGATTCTACGTCATCTGGTTTTGACACCAAAAATGCAGCAAAACCTGATACCTGTGTTTTTTTCACCACCCATTGCTTTCAATGGATAAAATACGCTGAAAAAACGCTGAAAGAAGTGACATGCTCCATTCTGCAAAACCTCAGGTTTTGCACAAAATACTGGGGATAAAAAAAACCAAGCTGCATGCATGAGATTTCTGAAATCTCATAGACATAGCTTATACTGTAAAATGCAGCTAAAATTTGCTTAAAAAAAGCTGGAAAAAAACGTAACAAAAACACATACATTTGAACATACCCTTAGAGTGATAAATTGGTTGGAAAGGTCTGCATGCTCTTTAAATTATCTATGAATGTAATTTCAAATTCTTGCAGGGATAGATTAAGGTTGGTTAGAGCTCCGATCCTACCCAAAGAAACAAGGCTCCACATTATTCCTATATGAGCAACAGATCAGAAAGGTGGCCGAGTATGATTGTGACCAGTCTACTGAAATCTTGGGAAGTTATGAGATTATTTTAGAGAGAGACAATTTATTGACTTAAAAAGACAAAGCCATAAACATTAGATGAAAGTTGACTGAACCCACCTAATTTCGGCAGGATCAGCTGACCCATCTGATGTGTATTGGGGCCTTCCAACTCTCCCCTGACCGAATGTCTTGGGGGAGAGAAGGATGGGGCCTTGGTATGTTAATTGCCAATCCTTTTATTTTTAGGGGAGATAATCTGCTGTCAGAAGTGTCTTTTACCTTTTTCCCAATTGAAAACACATAACACTTGGCCGAGTTGAGTGGTCATGTGTGATCATGTGTATGGTGAAGTCAGGAGGGATGACTGTCCATCAAACTTTCATTCATTGTGCAGTTATCTCATGTATGGCTAGCTTAAAATGTGTGATAGATAGATGGACACTTTTTTGCTGATACCAAATATAATTTACATTATACTATCCCTATATCACTCAGTACCTTTGTTATCTTTTATAGGGCATACCATTTCACTGCCTGGGGAGTGCCATTTATTTTCTCTTGCCTCCCGCTCTTTCGGGATATGTACGGCCCTGCTGGTGCATGGTGGTAAGTGTTTGTCTCTCTTTATTCTTGCTTATTTCATCTTTATTTTCTGTTGTGCAAAAATAATTGAGACATTTTTAAAAAGATATCATCAATACCATAAAGAGTCAGAAGAATTTCTTGGGCCAGTCGATAAGGCCTATTGAGTGGATGCTCATAACTATTTAAAAGTGACATGTCCCCTGCTGTATAACATTAGTAACAGAAGAATTTTTTGGGGCATGAATGGGAATGTACAACAGGACCAGTAACAGGGCAGCTATGGTAAGTACAAGATCCTGGATCCAGACTACAACTATTACTCATCTACCCAACAACAATTACCAGAGAGCGTTTGATGCTCGTCAAAAGATAGGTGTAACAGATGCGTGTCTCAAGCTATGTATTAAAGATGCCCATGAGAAATTGGATGCCAATGATGCATATAATCTAGAAGATAGGCTGAAAACCATTTCAAACTTTGATCTCGCCTGATGTATCATGTTTGTAAAAAAAAATTACTTTTAATGTGCAACAGCTTTGCACACAGAACTAAATTTTAATGTTGGATACAGCAGGCTGTATCACGTTTATCAACAGAAAAAATTATAATTTTTTTTCAATGCGCGTTAGGTCTGCAGACAGGTTCATATCACCGCCATAACATGACAATGTGTGATATTGCGGGCTGTATCACATTCAGCAACAGGAAAAAAGGCTCATGATTCAGTGGAAAGCGCTAGCACAAGCCTGAGGGCAATTGGACCCCAAGATATTTCATAGAACAATTACACCAACGGAAAGGAAAGGACCCTTTTAACAATTGTGCCTCCTCCTGTGGGATATTGATGATATTGACTAATGCCAGAGTCACACTACCGTAGAATACGGACTAGTGATATTCGAGAAAACATCGCATTGCACTCAGCCCAGTGTTAATCTGTGGCCAAGTTCACATCACCGTTTATTTTCTGTGGCATATTCATCATGCATGTAAAATCGCAGCATGCTGCGATTGTCTCTGAGACTCGGCCGAGACTCGCCAATTCAAGCCTATGGTGTGAGAAAAAAATCGCAGAGCACTCGGACCATGCAAGTGCTGTCCGATTTTTAAGCACCGGTGTCCTTTGAAAAGCCGGCAATTCATGTGCTGTATACAGTAAAATCACACTGACAGGTTAGAAAAGAATAGATAGAATAGGTATATACACATAGAATGCATAGATATACTGTGTAGATGTCAGTGACACACACATATATACATGTATTTATATTACATAGATACATAGAAGAAAAGCCGGCAATTCAACTGCTGTGTTCTGTATAATCACTGCAGGAGCCGACAGGATAGAAGAGATGGATTACATACAGTAAATACAAATCGAATAGGTACATATATGTATGTCAGTGACAAATACAATTAGTACAGTGTGTGTGCAAATTACTGTACATGTATTTAATTAATAAAAGATTATTTTTTGGAAAAAAATGGCGTGGGCTCCCACACAATTTTCATAACCAGCAGAGGGAAAGCCGATGCTAGGGCAGATGTTTATAGCCTGGGAAGGGTGTAATACCCACAGAGCTTCCCAGGCTATTAATATCAACTCACAACTGTATACTTAGCCTCTACTGGCTATTAAAATGGGGGACCACCCCCTATAATTAATAACCAGCAAAAACTATGCAGACAGCTGTGGGCTGATATTAATAGCCTAGGAAGGGGCCATGGATACAGGCACCCCTGGCTAAAAAGTCAGCTCTCAGCCACCCGAGCAAAGGCACAGCTCTAAGAAGCGCCAATTCTGGCACTTAGCCTCACTATTCCCACCTGCCCTGTAGCGGTGGCAAGTGGGTTGATAGTTGGGGGGGTTTATGTCACCTTTGTATTGTCAGGTGACATCAAGCCCTGAGGTTAGTAATGGACAAGGCGTCAATAAGACCCCCCCATTACTAATCCAATAGTCACATTGAAACAAAACACAAACACCCAGAAAAAAATCCTTTAATTGAAAGAAAGACACAGACTACTTTAATATTCTTAATTAAATCATACTTATGACCTCGCCCATTCCCCCGATGCCCTCGTGATCTGCAAGAGGTAAAAAAACAAACAACAATATTCCTCACCTTTCCGTAGAGATGCTTTTAATCCATTAGTCCCAAGATGGGTTCAGCTCTGCTACATCTAGATGGCAGGCTGCATGGATCCGTTAGCATCGAGTAGACACTAAGCACCCTGTGCACAGTGTCTCCCTGTGAACTGCTATTCCCTGTCTGACGGCACCGCGAGAGTGAGAAAGTTCTCCTGCTCGCGGTGCTGTTTGATAGGTCCCGCGAGTTCACGGCCAATTAACTCACTTGATGAAAAATGCAAGAGTTTGTCTAGATCCCCCAAACTCACTCAGCTTTTATGCACACACACTGATTACAATCAAACAGGTCACAGGTGAGGATGCTAAAGCGTAGCCGGTAAACCCGTTTGTGTCAACTTTTGTGCATGTGATCAGGCCAAAATCACCAGGGTTTGTAAACTTTTGATCAGCGTCATTTGGATGTTTTAGGTTGTCATTATGATTTGAAAAGAGAAAACACAGTACTTTGAAAATAAATGGCTTCACCCAACCACTAACAATGAGTGGAGAAAAAGTTTTGGTGTTATCATTCATATTCTCTGAAAAAAAGACCAAGAAATCTAAAATTCAGCCAGGGTGTGTAAACTTTTGAGCACAACTGTATATATCCTTTGAATGCCTTAGAAATTTGTTTGGATTCATTGATTATGGATCCTGTAGCATAGTGTATCGATTGGATAAATGTTGTTGGGGCTTTAGGATGGATGCTTCTAGCTAGAGGGCTACCACATTTGTCTGTAAATTCATAAAAAAACTGCTGTAACCTTTCTCTATGTTTTGAGTAGTTTTGGTCTAGAAGTCCCTTCAGGTCATTTTTTTGCTTGTTCATGTTAATCAAGATATCAATAGATGGATTTTTTATGGAATTTTTCAAGGGAATGTATTTTGCTTCAAAAGATTTTCTATCGCATGGGTTTTTGCTTTCTTAAGTCGAGTGCCTTCTTTGATTAGGACACCCCTAATTATGCATTTTAGAGCTTTCCATTGGATTGGGGAGGGGCTTATCATCCGTTCCATGATGATGCAAAAACTCAGAGATGGCTTGTTCTACAGCATTTTTGGTGTTGATGTCTTCGAGAAGGTTTTGGTTTAAACGCCAAATGCCATGGGCGTGGTACAGAGCTGGGTGGCTGGAAAGTAAAGAAGATGGGAGCATGGTCTGAGCAGGTCATAGTCCTCACAGAAGTGGAGGGACCCCAGCTAAGCAAATGATGACTATCCAAAAAGTAGTCGATTCTACTGTATGAGTTGTGAACTGATGAATTGTGGGTGTAATCGCTATCTTTAGGATGTAAGAATGTAAGACACGCCACACATCCACTGCCTGCAATTTGAAGAGATTATTTTTCCAGAAGGATAATTGCGCAGGGGGAATTGTAGACTTACCCACTGAGGAGTCCCACATCTTATCCATCGTCAGGTTGAGATCTCCCCCAAAATCAAACGGCCTTCCATAAAACCCTCTGTTAGGGATCTCACGGGCAAGGGGGTGTCGACTTCGCTCACCCCAGGGGAGGGTAGAGAAAGACCCAGCAGGGATTGGCTCTCTGGCGCCACCACTTGCCCCAGGTTAGTCAAGGAACTGCACCGATGCAAATAGTCACTGGAAAGGCTTCCCTTATAGGTACGAGTTATTGAGGCGCTCCCAATGAGGGGAATATATATCACCAGTTCTGGCTGGGGATATATACATAAACCTCCCTGCCGCCACTATCTGAGTTCCTCACTAACCAGTATGGCTTTCTGCCACCAGTTCCTCATTTGAAATATTCCCCTTTCCGACAGCAGGCTTAGATCGGGTCAGAAACCAACCCTGTGGGGTAGCGTATAATATAACCAACGGAGCGTGCAGACGTGGGGATTCGTGTATTGAGATAAAAGAGCAGCCCAAGATTAATTTTATATTTAATCGCCAAAAAGGCGCACTATAAATATACAGGGTGCTGCCTTATATCTCCTAGGCTGCTCCCTCCCACACTCTGCTCCCACCCCTGGGCTTGGCAGCCTCTCTCCTTCCATATTTGAGAATATGATTTTCTGTCTAGAACCGTGGATGGCCCATAACTTTCCACCCGAAGCTCTGAATGGGTCGGCGGCGCCGCCCCCGGGTTCCGCTGGATTTTATCTGTGCATAGAGACTAAATATGCCTACCATATGTAATTCCTGGTAGCTATGCTTGATAACTCCATAACGCAGGGTTCTGGGGGTGGCTAACTGGTATGAGCGTTTGGGGAAAGGAATGCCGATTCCAATTATGTGCTCGGCTAGTCGAGATATTGCATTCTGTTATTATAGGTAATTTTCCAGATTCAATACCTCAGAGCCTTGCTGTGACTTATAGTGCCACGCTGTCTCCATATACTTGAGTTAGAAACCAGTTTGGCTGTGGCTTGCAGGAGCGTTCACACCCTTGTGTTAAGAGCTTCAAAGAGCTTCCTCCTGGAGTTTTAATTAAATGAAAACAGTGAATTGCTTTTTATGGCCTGGGGAATGCAAGGGTGGGGGCTCGTTTCAGGACTGGGGGGTAGATCTCCTGAACCTATAATCCTAAATGGAGTCTCCCTCGTCTCTTACACCCTCCAGTCACCGCAGGTATCTCAAAGAAAATGTGTCATCTTTAACTTTAGCCCTTTTAGAGGTCATTTCACCTACAGCTTGCTTCCCTGTTCAGAATAACAACAGTAATTTTGACCAGGGTTGTCCAACTTTTATATGCCACTGTATATGTATTGATCAGATCTGTGTGCACTGTTTGGAGCTGTGTGTGCATGTACTGTGAGTGCATGAGTATTGTGTGTGTTGTAGACTTTTTTTGTGTCTATTGTGGATGCTGCAGAGCTGTGTGTATTTAATGCACACATTGCTTAGAAATACTAACAGAAGCTTACTGTTACCTATTACCACTACCATTGTATGAAAATTACTGTTATTAATCACTCCACTTTTTTACATCACCAAGGAAGTTTTATTTAATAGGAAATAATGTTTCCCATATTCTAATATTTAAAACTGAGATATGTCTTTTTGTAAAGTGCTCTGCTGTGCACCAGTCCTAGTCAGGATGGGATATCACATGGGGGGAAACCGTATGCAGAAGGGGCTATGTGGCCCTAACTCCTCTATTTACGTTCCTGGCAATGTTGTATATGTAGCTTGACTATTCTACAATGATAGGAGCAGCAATGATTGAAAAATTCTTATTAGCTATTTCCGCGTGAATCTAAGCAGCTGATTGCTCTAAAAGACCAGCAGATGTTCATTGTCTGGTTGAATGAAGTCTTATCAATTAGTACAGTTGGTGCATGTGAAAGATTGAAGGCTATACTAATGGGTTACATGCTTTTTATTTGGGTGCATTTACATGACTACAATTTGTGACTAAACCATCCAGTACATCAAACATGACCATTGCTGTACTGGACGCCATAAGGCAAGTTTATTGCTGTTTTAGATGATATATAATGATCATATAACACTGCATAGGATTGTTCAAACTTCATACAGCTGAGAAATGATTTGTGGGCCTTAATGTGTTCTTAGGCTGTATTTCACAAAGCTTAAAGAAATGTCACTGGTTTACTTTGACAGAGAGGGGCCTGAAGACCACACTGTATGATTTCATGTACTCTTGCACTGATTAGAAGCACTTTACTATCATATTAAATAGTGAAGGTTTCTGCTAGCAGTGTAGGAGTTAATCTGTTCAGTTGAGAGCTTCTGGAGCTTTCCTGCTTTGATGATTTCAACTGTTCAGTGTTGACCAGTCCCTTCTGCTGTATATACTTGCTTCTGGCATCCAGGGATTGCCAGTGTTAGTTTCATGATAGTAGTACAAAGAATGTGGTGCAGAAACCCCTGCCAGCTCACCAAACCAGCCACCGGAGCTCGGAATCCAGAGTCCAGACCAAGACATGCAGCACAAGAAGAAACGAAGAAGATTCCAGCTTCCATAAAAAAGTATATCTTTATTAAATCCAAGAATATACTTGTTAAAGACCTTCTTAGGTCAAAATGCGTCGCTGTTTGGCTGTTGTACATACCTTCCGCTGATGCGTTATGGAGGACATCGTTTTTTGAATAACTTATTCTTGGATTTAATAAAGATATACTTTTTTATGGAAGCTGGAATCTTCTTCGTTTCTTCTTTAGTTTCATGATGCCTGGTTCTGGAGTAGAAGGTGTTGGTTGTTTGAAGAGGTGGTTGGCGTGTTGTTCTAAAGACTGTTGCTTGGTGATTTGTCTGTGTGCTTATCCCCATCCTCTCCTATCTGTTTTTTTCTTTTCTTTACTTCTGGATGTTCCACTCTGTTGTTTGTGATTGCATATTTGTATGATTGGTATTTTCATTTATCCCTGTATGTCTTCCCTTGTTAGTCTGGGTTGTGTATTCTTTTACACTACAACTCCCCACTTTCCTGGGTGGGGGAAGGGACAGATAAGGGCTGATTTAGGAGTTCAGCAAGGCACGTGGCCCCAGCGTCTTCACCATTAAAAGTAATCCAGGGAGCAGGGATAGCTAGGGTGCCCCTAGCTTTAGGGACCGGGAAGGAGCCCTTAGTGTTGTGAACGTATTGGAGACAATTTCTGAGCGGAGGCTCCCTCTGGTGGTTGCTGTCGGTACTGAAGCTGTATCGAATGACTGGGCCTCCTCAGCTGGCAGCGATACCTGGCAATCAGGAGTCACTGACTGGACTGATATAAGGAAGCTGCCTTCCCATGATCCTCGCCGTTGATCAATTGTTGTTTCCTGGTTCATTTGAAAGTCTGCTGGTGTCTTGCCTGCATCTGCTTCTTTCAGATATGATATTTTCTGCTTATTTCTATTGTGTTTGCTATTTCCATTTTTGTCTGCACCTTTGTGGAGGTTAGCCGGGTCCCCTCCTGGGGCCTGTGCTTCTCTCTGTTATCTGTAGCCACTGATATTTGTGCAATTGCTCTTTCCCTTCTTTTTGAGTGGCTGCGGGTTAGCCTTGTTCACTCTGAAATCTGATTTAGTGGGTGGCGAGATCATGTGATCTCAGCATTTTTGTAATCAGAAGTGTTGGAAGTTTTGCTAGGGTTTTGCTGGGTTGCAGATAGTATTCTGTTCTTTCCTGTCCTATTTAGTCAGTGTTTGGCCTCTGCGTTTGCTCACTCTATTTTCTGTCTGCGTTTGTGTTTCATCTTGTCTAACCGCCATTATATGTTTGGGGGCTGCCTATTCCTTTGGGGCTCTACTCCACAGCAGTTAGCTTTCCTGTTTCTGTCTTTAGGTGTAGCTAGCTCTCCGGCTGTGCCGAGGTGTCTAGGATCACCGTAGGTACGCTCCACAGCTGCTTCTAGTTGTGCGGTTAGTTTAGGGATCTGCAACCCATAAGTTCCCAACCTCTCAGGTGTTCGTCTGCCTTGCTGTTTTGCTCCTGTCCTCCTCAGTTACCAAATCATAACACCTTAGCCTTAGGATATCCGACAACAGTGCCGTGACTAGAAAGCTTGACAATTGTAGAACCAGAACAAATTATGTAATTTGTCACAATTATGTCATGACCCTATATTGTAGTAGATAGATTTGGTAATTGTAGGCACACCATTTGCATACAATTTTGTTAAATTCAAGCATATGAACATGCATTCTTTATTCACAAGCATGCGCAGTATTATGAGCCATACGGAAGAGCCAAGTGAACAGCCAATGATAGTAACATTCTGATATTCCAACACCTTACTCTAAACGCAGGGTATTGCATGTTTTTACAGTACAGCGTACAATAGAGATCAACTTATACTGTATGAGAAGATTTTTATTCAGTCATGTTCATATTCATTTTATTTAATACTTATCTGCTGTGGCCAGTCCTTGTTCATAGGCAAAGTCTGCACAAGGCCATAAGACTGCAATACTGTGATAATAACTACTTTTTTGGAACGATGTCTTCATCCTCGTCTGGATATTTACCGATGACCTATGTGCAGTAAAAAGACAAATGATTTTGGATTTAGTTATGATGTCTGTGCTGTGGATTCCAATATCCAGCTTATGAAAAAATACCATGCTGCAAATAGATAACCCTGAGCTTATTTTGTGGACATTTTAAGTACAGGCTGCTTGGTTCTCGTGTACCATAGAAGACACTGATCCTGCTAATCCTCTGGGCTACAGTGAGCACATCAGTGCACACACGTATTAGGTTTGATTATGCAGAGGTCTGCATTACCTCTATGAAGATGCGATTACCAAATATTTACAGTTGAAGGGTTTGTATCCAAACAGCTTAGTCCATGAGGTCTATAGATTATGTAATTCAAGAGTTTTCTCCATGCACTGAAGTCTTGTTCAGAGACCTTGTTCCCAGTTTACCAAAATCGACATTTCAAGCTTATGTTTTTAGGGAGTGGGTGGAAACCTGTATATTTGGTGTCATTGCCACAAAACACATTTACATAAACGCTGTTCAAAATGGGTTGTTTTTTTAAATGCTCTCTCATCTTTTAGCATCACATTTTAAAGTGTGCATGAGACATCTAGAACTCATTATTATCATCCTTTACAAGTTTTAACTTTTTTTTAAAAAAAGATTTATGTTTAGCACAGTCAGTATGACAGATCTGTCTACTTTCTTGTTGGTTTATGCTCTAAGAAAATTTTCATAATGTTAATATATTTTTTTCACCTTACTTAAAAATCTATTTCTAAATGATGATTTTGGCCATGACACAGGTCACGCTGCCAAAGATCGCTATGAGCCACTGCTGCATCGCATGTGAATAGGATTTCATTGCACTCCCAAGAATGTGATGACCGCGACATGCAAGCAGCAGAAAGTCGGAATGAGTTGTATTTTTTTGCGACATGTTTGTCGTGGTCATGGTACTCTAGGAATTGCAATTCTATTCACCTGTATTATGCTTCAAGATTGCAGTGGCACATAGAGAGCGTTGGCTGCATAACCTGTGTTGTGCCATCACCGAGTAGGCCCAGCCTAAAAGGTTCTGGTACTGTATGAATAATGTATGTGATCAACTGACCTGTGTACTTGATAAAATAGCGGCTTGCAGGGATTTTTAGTATTTTTTTAACTTATTTTATTGAAGATTATACAACATAGCAAGGTTACATCACAGAATAAACAGCATTTTTCATTGCTCATTAATACTGTTAACCCTACCCTTAACACCCCATGTGTCTAATATCTTTACCAAAAGCATTAGACACCCATGTCAGGCTCCAAATATCACATACTTTAATCATGAGAGGATGCTCCTCATTGCCTGGGAACAATAGTGAGTCAAGGGGCAATCAAACCAAGGCTTCCATACCTTATCAAATTTTAGAGGACAATGTCAATTTTTATATATCACCGTCTCATAAGAAGCTACAGCATTTAACAAATCGACCTAGTGTGAAATTCAAGGGGGTCTTCTCTCCATCCATCTTATGGTGATAGGCTTGGATTTGACAGCTTATGAGAAGATAACATAGATGACCCATGGCTTTACATGCAATTTTTACTAAGTCAATGCTGTTCTCTCTCCTAGCTGGATAACCGATGAGCACGTAGCCTGGAGATTTGTCATGTAAGTATCTTAGGGTATTTTAAGTATTATATTAACTCCTATTGTTTTTTTTTCCATTTATTATTCATGTACTTGTTGAGGGAAAACTTCATAGCTTGTTAATAGTAAGGTAAAGGTAACCATTGCATTGGTTTACATCAGAACTGTAAATTGTGCACAATTAATTAATAAAATGTTGTATTGCAAGGCAGGGTATATTTAGTCTGGGGGGGTCTCGTGTGTTGAATTCTGCTTGTTCATGTATCCACATCCAGAAATGCTGTTTACCTGCAGATAAAGAGGTAATCTGCAGGTAAATCTACAGATATAGGGTTAATCTGAATGTTTAGCCAGTTTACTGGAGCAGTGGCAACAAGAAAATGCAGTTTTATTCTCCCTGCTGTCACTTGCTTCCAGTCACTAAGGTGGTGCAGGGTTCAGTGAGTACAGGTGTAATCACTCCCCAGCACTTTGATTGACAGCCTGCTCTGCAGCTTTTGTGATCATATCAGTCTGTAACTCAATGTGTCAGGGAGTTACATTCCCTGCACTACCTACATGACTGGAATCGAGCATGTGAAGGGGGAATAAAACTCCATTTTCTACCTCAGATTACTTGCTCCAGTAAATGGCTAAACAGGATATTAACACTATTTACCTGAAGAAGAACCTTATATCTGCAGGTAAATAAAGTTTCTGTACTTGTTCCCTTTAAAGGTATTCTTTTTGTAGGTTGATATCACAGTTGGTCCAGCTTCTGAAACCAATAATTTTGCTCTTAAAAGGTACACTCATCCAGGTGTTTTCTTAGCCAATAAGAGTAGATCTCCAATCTGGTTTATAGAGAGGGGTTAAAACATTGATGTCAGTTGTCTTCCCAGCATGATATCATGTGTCCTTTTAGGTGGTAAATAAAGCAATATCTTGTAGATCATATACAGAGGGTGAAATAAGTATTGAACACGTCACAAATTTTCTAAGTAAATATATTTCTAAAGGTTCTATTGAATTTAAATTTTCTCTCATCAGATGTCAGTAGTAACCATCCATCCAATCCACATAGGCAAATAAATCAAACTATAGATGTCTATAAATTAAGTTGTGTGTAATAATGAGAAATGACACAGGGAAAAAGTATTGAACATGCTTACTGAAATTTATTTAATACTTTGTTCAAAAGCTTTGGTTGGTGATGACAGCTTCACGACGCCTCCTGTATGGAGAAACTAGTCGCATGCATTGCTCAAGTGTGATTTTAGTCCATTCTCTCACATAAACGCTCTTCAAATCCTGAAGGTCCCGTGGGCTTCTTGTATGAACTCTGACCTTTAGTTCCTTACATAAATTGTTGATTGGATACAGGTCAAGTGATTGGCTGGGCCATACTAGCAGTTTTTTTCTTTTTCTGAAACCAATTGAGTTTCTTTGTCTGTGTGTTTGGGATCATTGTCTTGCTGAAATATCCACCCTCATTTCATCTTCATTATTTTGGTAGATGGTAGCAGATTTTTATCAAGAGTGCCTTAGTATATTTGTCCCTTTGTCTTGAGACTGCTCACTGGTGTTACCCATCATCAAATGTTTCTTGAGTGGCACCTTGGTAATGAGACACCTTTATATAGGCCATCAATTGATTTCTTCTGACGTCAAGTCTTTCTATGACTTTTTGCACCTCTTTCTTCATGTATTCAATACTTTTTCTCTGTGCCGTTTCTCATTGTTACATATAACTTAATTTATGGACATCTATGATTTGAATTCTTTGCCTGTGTGGATTGGCTGGGTTCTTACTGACATCTGGTGAGAATTTCATGTCAATAGCACCATTAGAAATATATTTACTTAGAAACTTGGTAATGTCTTCAATACTTATTTAACCTGTTGTAAATTGTGGTGCTGGTGCAGGTCTTACTTGCAATTGCCGGCCGGTTTGTTTTAGGAATTTTACATTTTTGTTTGATTTTTTTTGCCAGTTTCTATGTAAGCAGTGAAAAAACCCAAATATGACTACTGATACAGATTAAATGGAACATGTCAACAATTTTGTCATATATCAACTAATACTATCACCTTATTCAGCGCCAGTGTGCATTCCATAAATGCTTATATAACCCCTTGTATACACCCCAAAAACCCTTTGTAGTTCTCCCACTCTGTATGGTAATCTTCTCGGTCCGGTCCAATGGGCGTTGCTTCTGGCCTATCCATCCTCTTGGCCGCTGTTCGCAATTTTACTTCTTTGATTGACTTTGATGATGCCTGCTGCATCATTCACATTGCCGGTCGAAATCTTGCACCTGCGCAAAGAAATCGTGGCTCACGCTTGTGCACTGTGCTTTGCCCTACTGCACACATCTTAACGACACATGAGCCTTGACTCGTGCCCGCACATGTGCACTTATGTTTCAGCTCTGTTCGCAGTAGGGCAAAGCATAGTGCACAGACGCAAATCACGGTTTCTCTGTGCAGGCAGGTGAAAGATTTCTTCCCGCAAAGTGAATGATGCAGGAGGCGTCATCCATGTCAATCAGAGGAGGATGGCGAGTAGCAGCTGGCAGTAGGGATGGAGACGCCAGAATCCACTCCCATGAGACCAGTCCAAGATGATTACTATACAGCGTTAGAGAAAGAAAGTTTAGCATCTGGGATAAAATTTTACCAAGCTTTATTCTATCTTCTTAAAAAAATAAACATATTGGCAATTTCAAAACGTGTGCAAAGCTACAAAGTGTTTCGAGCTGAACACTGCTCTTGTTCAAAACATAAAAATTAGCAGTTTTCATCTTGAAACATGTTGTTTTTTCATAAATGTTTTGGCATTGCCAATATGTGTATTAGATTTTTTAAGAAGATGGCATAAAGCTTTGGAAGATTTTATCCTGGGTGCCGGACTTTCTTACAATTGATCTTACTTAGACTTTTCATAGCACGTTACAAAACCAAAACTGAGATGCTAACTATGACTTCTGCACATGATGAAACTCATTCATAACACCCTCAAACTCCCAGTCTGAAATAGATACATTTCACCATGGCATTCCCCATTTATGCAATAACTAGATGGTGGCCCGATTCTAACGCATTGGGTATTCTAGAATATGTATATCCCGGCTGCGTTACCGCTGACCTCCATGCGGCAGGAGATGACCCGCAGCTACCGTCGGGAGATCAGCGGCTACCGCCTCTGATCTCTCGACGATAGCGGTGGCGTGCGTGGTTCAAATCCTGCGCTAATTTGCAGCTGGACTGCGCCTGTCGCTGATTGGTCGCGTTCGGCCGGGCGCGACCAATCAGCCATGCGGGATTTCCGTTACAGACAGACAGAATTAGACGATTATATAGTAGATATGTCCTGAATGTATTCTACATAAGTTTTTCTTGTCTCCTGAGCTGTGTCCATTCTACAGTAGCCCTTTCAGTTTTTTTTTTCAAAGACCGTATGTGTCACGCTGTCTCTGTATACAGGAGGACCGGGGTCTATGCTGACCCTAAGCTGGGGTCCTGACTAATCCCTCTACCTGGAGGTACTGTTGATGGTACAGAGATCCAGGCCGCCAGCGTAACCCTATCTCCTGTGAATCCCTAACCACTGTAATCTAGTCCTCAGAAGGACCCTGATTACCACCACAGGGAACAGGAAGGTAACTGCCTTCACACACAGTATAAGAGACGAACGAGACAGTACAAGGGGTAAAATAAAAGACCACCTTGCATACAAAACTATCACTACAGAGGGAACACCAACGGGTAAGGAGATAAATAATAAAGCGAGGAGAGGAGAAAACCACAACAGGTACTCTTAGCTTTAGACTTCTCAATACGATCCGCTCTGCTGGTCTGCATGAATGCTTTCACCGACACTTCCCCAGCAGACAGGCAGGTATATGAAGGAAACCAATTACCACAACATAAATTGCAGCTGAGCGAGGCTGGTCTAGTCCAGCACAGAGAGAGGAAGAATTAACTCCCTCAGTGCCGAAAAACACCCAGCACCAGAACCTCAGCTGTGAAAAGTCAGGGTGTGCAATCGCGACGATCTTCGCAGCGACACACCCGTGACAGTATGTCTCTTTAATGTGAAAAAAAAAGTTATTTTGTGTGGTATTTCAAAGTATGCCGTTTTGCTCTACTTAAAAGATTCAAACACGTGCACACGTTGAGTATTTGGTGAGTTTTTTACATCAGTGTTTGTAAATCTGAACTAGGAGTGGAACAGTGAGAGGAAAAGTAGAATAGAAACCCATCAACACTTCTGCGTTTTTCATCTACTTTTTGTTCTGGCTTACAAATATGGAGGTAAAAAAATAACCAAATACCCAACGTGTGTACGTGGCCTTGTTAAAAAAAGGGTTAATATTTCTCGAGGCGGTGGCATGAAGTCTTTGCACTGCAGCTCTGCAAAAAGTTCAGCTTAGAAGTTTCTCCCTGCATTTCTGATGCATTTATTTCATTGGAGTAGGAATTCTGGCAGTTTGCTCCTCAGCTTCTGACAGCTCTCTTTTACTGCCTGTTGGTTTAAGGAGATCAGAAGATGAGGAGCATCTGTCATGTCGTAGATCTCAGAGAAAGTTCAGCCACACTTTTTAGATTTCTTTTGCTATGTTACCAAACTTCCGGATTAAATTATCTTTTTACTGGAACTCGACAATTGAAATATCATTTCCTGCTTCTGTTTGAAATATGTTAGATGTATTAATTCCAGATTTATAGAAATATGTGGGATAACAATTTGCTCAAATTCAGAAGAAAATACTTCAAAGAGTGTAGAAAGGGACAGTGGGGGAAACCAGATACTTAAGTATTCCCGGCAGCTTTGTAATTCCTTCTCAGTCGGAGAAAACAAATGTTCAAGCCCATGGGGAGGTAGCTGTGAAAAGTGTACCTAATAAAAAGAGGGCACTTGTTGTGTTCCACTGGGATCCAGTGATATTTACATACCATGGTTTCTTGTTTGGAAGCCTCAAAGTTTAACTTTGAACCCCTCCTGACCTGCCATTTGTAATTTGCTGTAGTGAAGACAGCAATGCCAGACGCTGCTGAACTTCAAGGCGAAATCCCCCAAGTAACAATGGAAGAGAAACTTTGCAATATGTTCTCTGGCTATATTTGATTTTTAGTGCCCCAGATCCTTCCTTTACATAAATCAGATTTAAACAATACTGCGACAGCTATTAAGAAGGAAATCAAATCCTAAGAGACCGGCCGTCGTCTTTTTTTCTTTTTTTTTTAATTTGATGTTGCTAAATCGCCGCTGTTTTAATAAATGCATCGGCATTGTTGAAATACAGAAATTAAATTCCCAGTAAGATTCATGCCACATTGTGTCTGGTGCCCTTTATGACAATCCTGCACACTTAACATTTTGACAAATTGTAATATGTTGCTTTTTAATAACATTCCCAAGTCCACTGTTATTTTTGAAGTGCCATAAGCCCTGCTCCTTTATAACAGTTAAAAAGACTCATTAGAATCAGTGAGCAGTATTATTTTTAATCTGAGTTCAAATTGCATATAAAAAAAGTGCAATTAGATTTGCTGTGGAAAAATCCAAGCGTTATTCTAAAGTGAATTATTTGTAATAATTAATGTTAGCATTCTATTGGCTGATGGCTTAAGCTGTTACAGGATCGCACTCATTAGCAGCTCGCTTCATGTTCACTAGCTATTAATTTTAATACTGGTAAACGTCCCAGAAAAAATGCCTTACCATCTATTGCAGCAAAGCTAAATTTATATGTACAAGGGCATGTAAAAGTTTGAGCACCCCTGGTCAAAATTACTGTTGTTGTGAACATTTAAGTAAGTTGAAGATGAAATGATCTCTAAAAGGCCTCAAGATTAGTGTTGAGCGATACGATACTGCAAGTATCGGGT
>VIAB01002083.1:20174-48515 GCA_009801035.1 Oophaga pumilio | reverse complement strand
TATTTTTCGATCCCGAGCAGTATCGCTCAACACTACTCAAGATGACACATTTCCTTTGTATTTTAAAAATTAGAAAAAGGAAAATGTGCTAATGCAAAAGTTTAGACACCCTGCTTTGAGCAGGGGGTTGGACCAGATGACCCAGGAGGCCCCTTCCAACTCCACCATTCTATGATTCTATGAGTACCTAGTAGCTCCCTCCTTTTGAAAGTATCACAGCTTGTAAATGCCTTTTGTAGCCAGCAAAGAGTGTTTCATTTCTTGTTTGAGGGATTTTTATCCATTCATCCATGGAAAATTCTTCCAGTTCTGTGAGATTCCTTGCTTATCTTGCATGCACTGTAGTTTTGAGGTCTAGCCATAGATTTTCAATGATGTTCAGATCAGGGGACTGTGAGGCCCATTGTAAAACCTTCAGCTTGCGCCTTTTGATGTAGTCTGTTGTGGATTTTGACTTGTGTTTAGGATCATTATCCATTTGTAGAAACCATCCTCTTTTCAACTTTCAATTTGTTGAAATGTAATTAAATTCATTCTTCCCTCTACCCATGAAATGTTCCCCATGCCATTGACTGCAAGACAACCCCAAAGCATGATTGATCCACCCCTGTGCTTAATGGTTGGCGAGATATTCTTTTCCTGAAATTCTGTTCCCTGTTTTCTTAACACATACCTTTGATCATTTTGGCCAAAAGGTTCTGTTTTAACCTTATCGGTCCAAAGGACTTGTTTCGAAGATACATCAGGCTTGTTTATATGTTCTTTTGCATATTTATGACTTTCAATTTTATGATGAGGATGGAGTAGAGGCTTTCTTTTGATGACTCTTCCATATTTATGCAGGTGTCTCTGACCAGTAGAACAATGTACACAACTCTGAAGGTCTTTTGCAGTTAAGCAGGGATTCCGATTTGCGTCTCTAGCAATCCTACTAACAGCTCACTGAAATTTTGCTTGGTCTTCCAGACCTAATCCTGACCTCTACTGTTCCTGTTAATTGTCATTTCTTAATTACATTTCAAACTGAGGAAAGGGCAACTTGAAAATGCTTTGAAATCTTCTTATAGCCTTCTCCTGCTTTGTGGGCTTCCACCATTTTCAGAGTGCTAGACAACTGCTTAGAAGAATCCATGATGCTGTTTTTTGGCAGAAGGTTATAGGAGGCGGAGCTTTTATAAAGCTGGGATATTTGCATCACCTGGCCTTTCATAACGATAATAGTGAACAAGCCATAACCCTAACAGGCTAATTAAGGTCTGAAACCTTGATCAAAGTTATCTGAGCACACAAATCTCCAAAGGTGCCCAAACTCTTGCATCAGCCCAGTTCCCTTTTTGTAATTTTTAAAATAAAAAAATGACTATATAAATATTTTTTTTTTCTTTTGACTGAAATACAAATGAAATGTGTCTTATTTAACTTAAGGCCTTTTAGAGATAATTTAATCTTCAACTTGCTTAACTGTTCACAATAAGTTTTACATGCCACTGTAGTTATGTCACTGAAGACTCTTCATTAGAGCTCATACCCAGGGTAGACCTGTGACTACGTTCTGTTGAAGTCATGGGCCCTCTATGAATGGGAAAATACAAGCACTTTCTGCTAGGGGCAATTTTCACCGAGTTGATTCACAAAGAATAAATGAGAATTTATTAGAAGACTTAGGCTAGGTTCACATTAGCGTTTCTGTGCGCATTGTATCATCTGCATGCGCAAACGCATGCAAACGTATGTTTACGCAGTGTTTTTTATCCGCATCATCTTACACATGACGCCAAAAAAAGCTGTGTGTGCCTGCATTTGTATTCGTTTTTGCATGCGTTTGCGTTGTTTATGCGCATGCGTTCGATATTTCCAATGCTTTTCCAGTAGAATTTCCATGACACCAGACACCCAATGGGCATGTCTCATGGGATTTCTATATATATAGACACACTGCACTGATGAAATCCTCGTCTTTTGCTGCTGTATCCAGCTGCAAGATGGATCTTAGCGTGGAGAGGTTCATTCTTAATCTTGATTTGTCATTGAAATTGGCTGTTGCCTTTGCTGTGGCTTGTGAAGAAGAAAGAAGAGAAAGATGGAGAGGACGTCATCGTTGCTATTGGCAGCACCCCATCGTTGAAGTCCAAGAGCGCGGTGGAGCCTATCACTCGTACACAGAGCTGCGTGAAAACCTTGAGAAGTTTTTCGAGTACACGAGAATGTTGGCACACAGCTTCCATGACTTGCTGCTACGTGTCCGAGGATCCATCACCAGGCAGGACACACAGCTACGTCGAGCAATTCCTGCTGAGGAACGTCTGTTGGTGACCCTGAGGTATGTAATTTTGAAAAAGAAACACCTGTCATTAATATGATTGTTCTAAAAGCCATGTACTGATTTTTTTCCCATTTTCTGTTCGGCAGATTCCTGGCTACCGGAGAGACCTTATCATCTCTACATTTTCAATTCAAGATTGGAGTGTCCACGCTTTCTGGGATTGTTGGAGACACCTGCCGTGCTTTGTTACATTCTGCATGAAGACAGGGATTGTGAAAAAAAAGAATTTTTATTAACAAAAATAAAAACAATGTTTTATTTAACATAAATTTAAAAAATGAGGTTTACTTTTGACCGATGGTGTGATATTGTGGACTTGGGCTGTGATGATTGGCTAAGAGTGGTTGGGAAAGTGGTTAAAGGGGAAGTGGCAGTTATTTGGAGGACTGGGTCAGCTATATTGGCAGCAGATGTAACATTGGGGGAAGATGACAAATTAGGAGTGGAATACAAATTGGAAGGGATTGACACATTGGAAGGGAGAGAACCAAGGGAAGGTGGAGACAGACTTGAAAACAGAGACACATTGAGAGGTGTGGGTGGAGTTGATGGGTAATGTTTCTTGCCAACTTTTCTTTTCCTGGCCGTTTTGCTGGTTCCTCTGCATTTTGTTTTTTTCTGTTCCTGGGGTGCTGCACTCGGCTGCGTGGTGGAAGTTGAAGGCTGCATGGCTGCTGCACTCAGCTACATGGTGGAAGTTGAAGGCTGCACGGCTGCTGCACTCGGCTGCGTGGTAGAAGCTGAAGGCTGCATTGCTGCTGCACTCGACTGCATGGTGGAAGGTGAAGGCTGCATGGCTGCGTGATGTAGCTGGGTACTGTAGGAACAGTCCTAATGTCCAGTGGTGGTGGAGGATAGGTCACTAGCGCTGTCAGTGGTTGTTGATCAAATGGGTATCCAAGTCCTTGAGATGTTTGGAAAGGTGTTGGAGAATTCTGCCACTGCTGTGCTGGTCCTTGTTGACCTGTAGTAAATGAAGTTTGTGCTTGCTGCTGATATTGGGACTGCTGCAATGCCTTTCTGCAAGCAGCCTGGCAGGTCTGCATCACGTTCAGCTGGAGATCAGGTTTTCTGACACGCACTGCTCTATTGATGGAAAAAAAAATGTTGCAGAGGTCTCTGAAGGTCGACTTTCAGGCGGTCAAGGCATCTGTGGACTTCCTGGAAAAGTGTGTTCACCTGAGTGAACCCACTATCCAGTCTTTCTAAAACCACCTTCATCCCATCCCGGAAGATCGAGCATAAGTGAAGAAACTTGGGGATGACTGGCCTCTCTCAGGCCCTCTGCCGCTAACAAGAAGACCCAACAAAACCAGTAACAGAGGGCTGGGAGAGGGGAAAACCAAATGGACCGGCTGCCTGTTCCCCAGTCTGTAAAGCCTGCCTGATTGCTCGATCGCTGGTGGATGATTGGGATTGGGCCTGTTCGTTGGCTGGTCGATGAGGGGCCGCTCCAACAGAGGACAATCCAGGTTGTGTTGTGCTGCTTCAGGTTCTGTGTGGAAAATAAATGAAAAACATTAGTAAAAAAATTATATTGTTTATATAATAGTAGGACAACACAAAAGATACTCACGTTCGCTGACCAACCGCAGGCCTCAGAATCAAAAGCAGACAATGGTATTTATTGTTTCTGAGTGTTGGAGCAGCACCACTTCGAATCTGAACCCTCTCTCATGTCCTTATTGAAGTGATCCTTCATCGAACGCCAACGGACTTTTATTCTCTTCACTGTGAAGGGGAAAAAAGGAAAAAATTAATTGTAAAACAATGCACCTAACAGGTTCACTGCCTCGTCAGACCACATTGCAAAACTTACGAAAATCCTTTCTGGCATGTGGCGTGGCACGGTCCCTATCAGCCAGCAGTGCTCTTGCCACTTCTTCCCAGGGTCGACGAATCAATGCTGAGTCTGAATGATTACGATCACGGGGGTCCCACAACGCTGCTCGCTTTTGCACAGATTGAATGAGTTGGTCGCTATCAATCTCTGGTTTGCCTTCCTCACGTTGTGGAACCTATAGATCAAATAAAAAAAAAGAATTTGTAAGTAAAACTGAAAACAAATTCCATTACAACTCTGATAATGAAAAGACTACTTATACCCCATCTTTCCCCATCAGAAACTTGAGGCCGACGACCCTGGGAAGATTCATTTCCACTCAACTGCTCCTGCTCTTCCCCACTGGAAGATATCTGAAAAGAAAATACATGATTTACCACATGTATAATTTTGCCAGTCCATACATATCACTCAGTATATCAAATGTGATTACATAATCAGTGTCATGTCCACTCTGGGGGCTTCATCAAAGAAAATACCTTTACCTCTGTCCTTTGGAGTCCAGTACCTGTACAGTCATGGCCAAAAGTTTTGAGAACGACACAAATATTATATTTTCACATGATCTGCTGCCCTCTGGTTTTTATGTGTGTTTTGACAGATGTTTTTATCACAGACAGATATATAATTGCAAACATATGAGTAACAAAAGCTTATATTGACAGTTAGAATGAGTTAATGCAGCAAGTCAATATTTGCAGTGTTGACCCTTCTTCTTCAGGACCTCTGCAATTCTCCCTGGCATGCTCTCAATCAACTTCTGGACCAAATCCTGACTGATAGCAGTCCATTCTTGCACAATCAATGCTTTCATTTTGTCAGAATTTTTAGGTTTTTGTTTGTCCACCCGTCTCTTGATGATTGACCACAAGTTCTCAATGGGATTAAGATCTGGGGAGTTTCCAGGCCATGGACCCAAAATCTCTATGTTTTGTTCCCTGAGCCATTTAGTTATCACCTTTGCTTTATGGCAAGGTGCTCCATCATGCTGGAAAAGGCATTGTTGATTGCCAAACTGCTCTTGGAGGGTTGGGAGAAGTTGCTCTTGGAGGACATTCTGGTACCATTCTTTATTCATGGCTGTGTTTTTAGGCAAGACTGTGAGAGAGCCGATTCCCTTGGCTGAGAAGCAACCCCACACATGAATGGTTTCAGGATGCTTAACAGTTGGCATGAGACAAGACTGGTGGTAGCGCTCACCTTGTCTTCTCCGAATGAGGCGTTTTCCTGATGTCCCAAACAATCGAAAAGGGGATTCATCAGAGAAAATAACTTTACCCCAGTCCTCAGCAGTCCACTGCCTGTACCTTTTGCAGAATATCAGTCTGTCCATGATGTTTTTTCTGGAGAGAAGTGGCTTCTTTGCTGCCCTCCTTGAGACCAGGCCTTGCTCCCAGAGTCTCCGCCTCACAGTGCGTGCAGATGCACTCACACCTGCCTGCTGCCATTCCTGAGCAAGCTCTACACTGCTGGTAGCCCAATCCCGCAGCTGAAACACTTTTAAGAGACGGTCCTGGCGCTTGCTGGTCTTTCTTGGGCGCCCTGGAGCCTTTTTGGCAACAATGGAACCTCTCTCCTTGAAGTTCTTGATGATGCGATAGATTGTTGACTGAGGTGCAATCTTTCTAGCTGCGATACTCTTCCCTGTTAGGCCATTTTTGTGCATTGCAATGATGACTGCACGTGTTTCTTTAGAGATAAGCATGGTTAACAGAAGAGAAACAATGATGCCAAGCACCAGCCTCCTTTTAAAGTGTCCAGTGGTGTCATTCTTACTTAATCATGACAGATTGATCTCCAGCCATGTCCTCATCAACACCCACACCTGTGTTAATGGAGCAATCACTGAAAAGAGGTTAGCTGGTCCTTTTAAGGCAGGGCTGCAATGATGTTGAAATGCGTTTTGGGGGATAAAGTTCATTTTCTAGCCAAATATTGACTTTGCAAGTAATTGCTGTTAAGCTGATCAATCTTTATAACATTCTGGAGTATATGCAAATTGCCATTAGAAAAAGAAAAGCAGTAGACTTTGTAAAAATTAATATTTGTGTCATTCTCAAAACTTTTGGCCATGACTGTATTTCATACAGATTTTCAGTCTGTCCTTGATGTTTTTCTTGAAAAGAAGTGGCTTCTGTGCTGCTCTTCTTGATACTAGTCCGGTCTCCAAAAGACGTTGATTTTCTGTCCTTGCAGATGCACTGATACCTTATTGCTGCAATTCCTGAGCAAGCTCTGCACAGTGATTAAACTGATCCATAGTTGAATTTCTTTAGGAGATAGTCCTGGCAGTTGCTAGATTTTCTTGGACACTCTGAAATCTTCTTCACAGGAATTAAACCTGTTTTTGGAGTTCTTGATGATCTGATAAATGTTTGATGTAGGGGCAAAATTACAAGCAGCAATGTCTATGCCTGTGAAACCCTTTTGATGCAATGCAATGATTGCACATGTTTCCTTGGAGATAACCATGGTTAAAGCACCACTCCAGAGGTTTTTCTTTCCTAATCTAAGTTCGCTGCCCCTAGTATTATACTCCCCATCCACCATCTTCAGCTCTTCCCAGCGCCATTCCAGACCCATGCTGCCATCTTGTGACCGAAACTTCTGACTGACCGGAAATCAGAGTTAACCATCTCAAGCTCTCAATGCAAATCTATATGAGCCTCTTTCTGGCCTCGTTTTGGCTCTCATAGACTTATATTGAGGTATGATTTCCGGATCACTCCAGAAAACACTGGAGCGATTTGGCAGGTCAAAAACTGTAGAAGACCAACAGGAGAGGTATCTGTACCAGCTGAAAATGTCAGCTGGTAGGTATGAGACTAACTGCAGGGAACCACTTCCACTCTACAATTAAAAAAAACAAAAACGCTGGAGAGATGCTTTCACAGAAGAAGACAATGATATCAAGCACCAGCCCTCATTTAAAGTAACCAGTCTGTTATGATTCAGTCAGCAGGACAACATCTGCAAGGAATTTGTATGGTTTCCCCATGTTTCTGTGGGATTCTCTGGGAATTCTTTGGGAATCCCAGGGGAATTTTATGGCAGAACTGAAATTCAATGGAAATAGGGTTTGTGTGAGTAAGTTCCTTTTCATGGCAAGGAATGGATTTGCAAGTATTTGCAATACATCTGATCACGTGTAATAACAATCTACAGTTAAACCAAATTGCCAATATAAAAAATGAAGCAGTAAATTTTGTGGAAACCAAAATTTGTGTTAAGGTACTGCCACACTTAGTGATCTCGTTAGCGATCTCAATAACGACGCAAGCTAATGAGATCGTTTGTGAGATCTCTTTTAGGTCTCTAGTAGCTGCCAAACAGGAGATCTCATAAACGACACATCAGCGGTCAGCGATCTCTTTAACGACTTTGGCGGTCGTTAGGATGTCATTAGAATGTACTGAGCGCTTCTGATTCATAGGAATTTCCAGCATCGCTCCTGCTCTCTGCGTCCTGCTAGCCTGCTTTGTAACTTCTGCGATCCTCTCTGTGACGCAAAAGAGAACTTACAGATATTGCGATCCATTCCGTGACGCTAAACCCATATGCGTCACAAACGAGGTCGTTCGCAAAGGGTGCCAAACACAGCGATATAGGCTCACCAGCAGGACGCCAACGATCAAAAAACGGTCCAGAACTCTAGTGAACGATCAACGAGATCACAGCAGGGGCCACATAGTTGCTACATGCCACACACAGCTAAGTCGCTAACGAGATTGCAAAATAGTGACGTTTTAGTGATCTCGTTTGCGATCTCGTTTGCGATCTCATTTAGTGTGGCATACCCTTTAGTCTCATTACTCTTGGTCATGACTGTACATAATTATGTGCAATGTACAGGAAAGAGAGGGAACCCCATAGAAATAAAATCAAAATAATCCCATTATTATAGACTAGACAGGATATCTGTTAAATGTAAATTTGGCTCTACATAACCTATGTCCGAACAAGGCCTCAAATGAAAAGGCCGGAGTGTAAATACCAGCTAAACTATTAGGGTTGGAATTTCTTTAAATTAAAAAAAAGAAAGAAAAAAAACACCACATTGAATTTTCCATCTTGTAGCGTGTAAAGATTCTACAGTGTAACAGCTCTTCCTATAAGCTGCCCTTTTATTACCTGCTGACTTTACATTTAGCGATCTGTTAAAGGAAAGCCAAAGGAAATAGAAGGGCTTTATTGTATGAGAATGGGAACTAAGACTCCTGTTCCCAATTCTGGATAGATATTTCTGCTATTAAATGTAGAGATCAGACCGGCTTTCCAAAATTAATTTTCTGCATGTCCGATTGATTAAAAAGGGGATCTTCGTGTGTAAAATCAGCCTAAAACAATGTGTATTAATGTGGGTTTAAGATTATTAAATGGTTAACAGCTGCTTTCTAAACAGATTATTATAGATTATACTATCGGTGGAACACTTTATTGCTTTGCTTTCTTTCATTATTCTTGTTTTGGAGGTATTGCTCATGGCCTCAGGTTAAATAAACAGCTTCAGGCTGTGCTGATTTTCACACTGTGATGAAAGATTAAAATGCTTGTATGCGTTCAAGCTGTTCTAAGCCGTCCGATATATTAAAAGCAAAGCATCAGTCAAGTCGTGTTCCTCAGCCTTCCATCCCTCCGTACAACATTTACATAGCTAGCAGCGGATTCCAGGTCTGGCCAACCTTTCTAACCATTTTACACTATTACTCCTGGTATAATTAAGAGAAGAAATGATGAGATTTGTTGGTGAAAATTTCAACAATTATTAAAATTCGCCCACGACACAATTAAACGCCATTTACTATACTACTACTTTCTTTTTATTTCTCATTTTGTGAAGAAGTACTGGCTCTACTTTTTCCTTTTACCTTAATATAGAAAACACATAGATGTGAACATTTCATCTAGACAGTATTAAAATGATGTCTTCTCTATGGGGGAGAGTGGAACCCCCCAAATTTTCCCAAATGCAAATGATACTCCTGCTTGAAACGCATAAGTAAGCTATTACGTCATACGCTGGACATCCAATAGAGCACTCCTTTTGTACATGGGGTAAGAGAGCGCTGGATGTATTTGAAAACCTGCCTTAATAACTGTTCACAGAGTTTATTTAGTTATGTGGAGACCAGGTACAATCTGATTACTCAAGAAAAAGGGAAGAAGAATCCAGCTCCAAGGTAAAAATTTTTTAGAAAAAACATTATTGATATTCAGTAAAAAAATAGGGCTACAATATAAAAATCAATACGAAGGAGGGAGAGCACCTGAGTAGCTCTGAACGCAGATGGCAGCTGATGGAAGTATTCAACAGCCGGTGCCTGCACACTAAATAAATAATTTAAAAAAAAACGTCGTGGGTTCCCTTGTATTATTGATTGCCAGCCAGGCAAAAATGACAGCTGCGCTCTGCAGCACTCAGCACAGCTGCGGGCTGTAACCCTTAGCTGTCAGCTTTAGCCAGGTTGGTTATCAAGAATAGAGGGGTGCCCACACTGTTTTTTTAATTATTTAAATAAATAATAATAAAAAAATGACAAGGGGTCCCCCCCATTATTGACAACCAGCCAAACCAAAGCAGACAACTGGGGGGGCTGGTGTTTTCAGGTTGCTAAGGGGCCATGGATATTGGCTTTTCAGCCTAAAAATAGCAGCCTGCAACTGTCCAGAAAAGGCATAGCTATTGGATGCGCCAATTCTGATGCTTTGCCTGGCTCTTCCCACTTACCCTGTGGTGGTGGCAACTGCCGTTCATACTTGTGGGGTTGATGTCACCTTTGTAATTGAGAGGTATCTATAAGACGCCTATCCATTACTAATCCTATAGTTGTAATGTAAATAAACACAAAGCAAGTATAAAGACCTTTACTTGAAATAAAAACAAAACACACTTTTCCTTTTTTATTTAAAAATAACAAACACACCTCCAGTGATATCACCGCTAGCACAGTGAGAAAAAGTCTCACGGTGTAGAGGTTAGTTCACTGAGAGAAATTTCTTATTTCTCGCTGTGATCTCTCTGAGCTTAACGCTGTACCATGAGACTTTTTCTCACTGTGCTAGCAGTGATGTCACCAGAGGTCACCGAAATTCAGGGGCTCAGTCAGGAATACAGCCTCGGTGACTGGCGGTGACCTCAATGACTTCACCGCTTGTTACTGAGGCTGTGCTCACAGCAGCTCATTCATCAGTGGTTCTCAACCTAGATCGTCACATCTTGGCACCATCTAGGTTGAAAACTGTTTATCCCCAGACATGGATTACAGTGTGGGACAGAACGACGGACAGGTGAGAAATATGTTTTTTTTTATTTTTGTTTTATTACAGGAGTGGAGGGCTTCAATGGAATGTCCATTAGGTGAGTATAACTGTGTTTGTTATTATTAAATGAAAAAGGAAAATTGTGTTTTTTTATTTCAAATAAAAGACTTTATTCTTGCTGTGTGTTTATTTACAATATAACTATCGGATTATAGACGCCTCTCCATTACTAAGCCGTGGGCTTTATGTCACCGGACAATACAAAGGTAAATTTAACCATATAAATATGAACCCCACTTGCCACCGCCACAGGGCAAGTGGGAAGAGCTGGCAAAGCCTTGAATTGGTGCATCTAATAGATGCGACTTTTCTGGGCAGCTACGCCTACTATTTTTAGGTTGGGGGGCAAATATTAATGGCCTCTTACCAGTCTGAGAATACCAGTCCCCAGCTGTCTGCTTTGGCTTGGCTGGTTGTAAAAAATGAGGGGTACCCCGCGCCATTTTTTTCAACCTTTTATTTAAGTAATTTAAAAAGATGGCATGGAGACCCCTCAGTTCTTGATAACCAATGATAACCAACTTTGCTAAAACTGACAGCTGAGGGTTACAGCCTGGCTGGTTATCAAAAATACAGATGAACCCACATCGTGTTTTTTTTTTTTTTAAATTATTCAGATGCAGGTTGAATAGTCCCATCGGCTGTTGACTGTTCTCACTGTTAATAGCGGCAGCAGGCGTCGGCTGCTGGGAGCAGTAGTCCCATCAGCCAACACCAGTGACCAGAGGTAAACTTTTTACCTCCAATTACAGCTGCAGGCTCATGCTGTCATTTGACAGAGTGGAAAGCGCGTCTGTTTGACCAGCAGTAATGATTTTACCACCGATCAGAGGCAGTGTTTGCCACACTGTCATACATATGACAGCGTGCCAAACACTGGATCTCTATGCCTCCCATTCAAGTGAATGGGGTCGGGTTCGGGGTCAGGTCTGGATACTGCTCTGGTACCTGAGCCTGATTTCTTTTAACTGTTTGGCCGAACCTGCCGGAACCGAGCATCCAGGGGTCTGCCCATCTCTAGTTTTAATACTTGCAATTAGTTAAATGTATTTTTTATAGGTACCAGTGATTTACTGAAGAAATTAAATGAATATGTGTTATGGATTAATGTATATTTGCCATACTGTCGCAATGTATGTATACATATTGTAGGGGTTTTACTCGCTCGGGTGCGACGGGAGGCAATCAGGAGGCATGTTCCTTTAAAAAGTTCATGGGGTTTATTGGTTCAGAAACCCGCAAAGTGAAACAGAAAAGAAATAGCCTTTAGCTTAGGCAAAACAAAGCACAAATATCTAGTACTTCAGGCTCTGTCCTGGAGCCTCAACACATACAGGAGGCTTCCACCTCCCCACATACAGACCATGTGTTAAGCCGTAGCCTACCTTATATAGCTAAAACATATCACATGACTAGTCATGTGGTAGTGACATCACCACAGGTCCTAAAACACACATATAGAGGTACGGTGATGCCCCTACCCAAGGCTGAGGTACATGGGCAGCCCGACCCTCCCATCTCTAAGTGCTGTCCGTAACCCGGACCCAAGTGTATTAACTGACCCCTTAGTGCTTACGTGCACTAAAGAAAACACTCCGGGTTACATCTGTCATGGGTGTATCGCCACGAAGATCGTCGCGATTACACACTCTGACTTCTCGCAGCTGAATTGCTGTTACTTTGTGTTTGGTAGTGAGGGAGTTAATTTTACCTAGCTCTTTGCTAAGACTAGGTCCAGCCTCGCCCGGCTGCTTTTGATTATGAACTAATTAGCTTCCTTTATATACCTGCCAGTCTGCTTGTTAGATGCCGGTGAAAGCATTCATGTAGTCTAGCAGACTGGATTGGTTCTGAGAATACTTAAGCTAAGAGCTCCTTAGTTGTTTTTCCTCTTACTGCTTATAGTTTATCTCTGAGACCTTATGTGTTCCTTCTGTGTGTAAGTGTTGTATGTAAGACTGTATTTACTTTATTCCTTGTCTTTCTTGTGTGTCTTTACTGTTCATTAACCGTTACCTGTTCATTCCCTTTGGTGGTAATCGGGTTCCTTCTAAGGACTAGATTACAGTTGTCAGGGATTGATAGGAGACAGGGTTTACGCTGGCGGCCTGGACCTCTGTACCTTTAACAGTACCTCCAGGTAGAGGGACTTGTCAGGACCCCAGTGTAGGGTCAGCATAAGACCCTTGTCCACCTCTAGCCGGAGACAGCGTAAAACGGATTCCGTATTGACTCACTGGATATTCTGTCAGGTAATTCTATGTTATCTTATATCTATGCATATGTTATATAGAATGTTGTCCCTTTTGATATAGATTACTGACATCATATATATATCTGCTATACAGCGTGACAACATCACAGAGACAAGCCATCTCTGTGACACATACCTCCCGTCTACTATACAACCCTTAGCCATGCTACACTATATATTGTGGTAGATCGGCTCACTTGGCTGCACATAGAGGTAGACACAGGAACACTTTCTCTTTAGATCTTCCACTGGTTTATTAAAAATACTGCATAAATCAGTTCAACGTTAGCAAAACAAACCTGGCCTTCCTGGCCTAACAAGAAAACAAATACATAACTTTTGGCACAATCCTTGCTGCTACAGCAATTTGCCCGCTTCAGGAGCAAACAACAATAGGTTCAACTTTCCTTAACATGAATTCACAGCTCCAGAGCTTGCACCTCCAGGCCCTCCCCCACTGAATGCTCTAGATGGCTGGGTATTTATCCTCTGGTTTCCTCCCACTCTACAGCTGTTCAATCAACCTAGCAGTAAACATGGCTGAATAACCTCTTTCAGCACTTGATGTGGTATTTGCTAGGTTGCTATCACTGAAGCTAACACCCTTAGTGAAACTAACCTCCCCTCCAGTATTTTGCCAGTGACATTGCCACAATATTTATGCAAGGAGAGGTGATAGATGAAGTAGGATTGTAACTAGCATAATTACCTTTGTGAATATGTGGTACATATACATCAGATGACCTGTCAAGTGAGGCACCTGAGGAAGTTTCACATAGGAGGCGAAATGTTCATCATTCCATTCCAGTCTTGTGAGGGGACAATCAGCGTAATGAGAATGTTACTTGAATGTTTACCTGAATAGGGACTCAGAAATGCTATGGGTGAGTGCACTTTAATGCCACATAACTTATACATTTGTTCCCTATTAGTGCCTGACTACACTTGGTGCTTGCAGGACACATATTTTTAGATCTAGTTAAAAATTTTCCATACAAAATCTTCGTAGGATGTTATAATTTTCATTCATCTTTTACATACCATCACCCGTGATGAGTATTCTCTTGTGTCCTTCCCTTCATACCATCAACTGTGATGAGTATTCTCATGAGTCCTTTCCTTCTTGGTTAGCCCAGTCTTTATAGTTAGCAGCAGAGCTGACCTTGACATTTCCTTCACTGAGTATTGTTAGTTTATAGTTAGATGATTTAGTACGAAAGTGTGAAACATGCTCTATGTGTATAGTATAATGATGGCAAGCATCCTCTTTTATTCCTCTGTGCACTATCTACTTTCTTGATGGCCTGCAAGGAAAATCACACTACATTCAGGTGTTTGTTTGGACTGAGCATTTATACATTTAAAGGTTTAAAAAGGAACACTAAACACAGAAAATGCACAAAAAAAAATTCAAAAGCATTCTAGCAATTTCTACCTTATTCCTTTCCTTTTTTTTCGATTCTGTTTTGCAGGGTATTACAATTATATCTGAAAAATAGTTTCTATATTTCTCAGTAACTTAGTAACGCAACTGTCTACAGCAGAAACCTCCCCCTGTAGTAGAACAAAAAATGTCACGATTGTTGTTGGTGACCTGGAACCAGGGGCTCCTTCCCTGTCCCTAATACTAGGGGGTGCCCTAGCTCGCCCTATTCCCCAGGTTACTTCTGAAGGTGAAGATGCCAGGGCTACGTACCTTGCCTTATCTCCTGAATCCGCCCTCAGTCTCTACCCTTCCCCCACCCAGGGAAGAGGGGAGTAGCAGTGCACTGTAGTACACCAACAAAACAAATAAGGTAACACGAACAGGGAAAATGGAAAATACCAGGCATACAAATATTCACTCACATATAACAGAGTAATGCATTGGGGAGTGGAAGATGGAGTAAAACCAAAGTAGGAGAAGAAAGGGAATTTTCACACTTACTAAACCAAGCAACAGACACATAAACCCACCAAACTCCTTCTCATATAACCACCAACTACTATCCTCCCGGCCATGCAGCATAATCTAGCTCTGACAATGTATGTCAGTCAGACCCAGACTATATAGGGGATAGGAGTGGCTAACCGAGGTCAGCTGAGAGCCCTAGCTCCAAGAGCTCCTTAAATTGCCGATTAACCACTGTACTGCCAAAATAAATTAACACAGTTTAAAAAGAAGGTGAAGTGCTTCTATTCAGCGCAGGAGTAGGAGCAATCAGATGCTGCGGTCTTCTGACTCCTCTCTGTCGCGGTAACCCTGTGACAAAAAATCATTGAGCCCTGCCACCTTGATCAAGGGAGGTTTGGTGAACACCAGCAAAGATGGGGACTTTATATTAAAATGGATTGATGTTTATGTGCGCTATGTCAGTAAGAGGAATTAATACTGCTGAATGAGTACTGTTTAAGAAGCATATGTTGTCACTTGGCTTGTCTGAAATTGAGTTATTGTTGAAGCAGATGAGGGTACACCTGTGGCCACAAGATTTATATCTATTGACTATTGATTGTCTTTATTAAATTCCTTTGTTAAGGTCCCTTTACATTTAGTGATGCACCAGCAATCCCGACCATGATACGACCCGGTCAGGATCGCTGGTGCATCGCTAAATGGTCGCCACACAGGCAGATGCCACACAGGCAGATGTCACAGGGACTTAGCGACGCAGCAGTGGTCGTTACTTACCTTTCAGACGCGGCGATCCTGACGTCCTCCCGCCCACTTCCACGTGTCGCTCGTCGGCGCCAGCAGGAAGCCCAGCAGGAAGTGCCTGGTGAGAAATGGAGCTGCATGATCTCACGCGATCAGCGACAGACAGTGGGGGAGCCGGTCAGAGGTAAGTATCACACATAGCGATATCGCTAGTAATATCGTTGCTGCGTCACCAAATCGGTGATGCTTTAGCGATATTGCTGGCGATATCGCTATGTGTAAAGGCCCCTTTAGACTCTAAAGCATTATCTGCATAATCTGGAAATTGTCAGTCTTGTAGAAATCTTGCAGATGATAAACAGGGGTGACGCTAAATATATGTCTTGTTTAATTTTAAGGGTTTGCCCAACTTACCCCCCCAATATGTAAATGACAGGGCATGTAATAAAATTATAAAAGGAAGCTATATTCACCACGTGTCACCCACTTCACTCCAGAGGGGCAGCAATAACACTGGGTAAAACTTTCACTGAAAAAGTCTTATGTGTATAGGTGGACGACAAACTCCATTGTAGTGACCAGTGCCAGGCAGTTGCTGCCAAGGCAAATAAAAGGATAGGATGCATTAAAAGAGGAATAGACCAGAACATAGTTTTGCCTCTATATAAGTCACTAGTGCTGCCACACTTTGTATACTGTGTACAGTTTTGGTCACCTGTGTATAAGAAGCACATAGCTGAACCAGAGCGGGTGCAGAATAGAGCGACCAAGATTATTAAAGAAATGGGTGAACTGCAATACTGAAATAAGTTATTAAACTTGGGATTATTCAGTTTGAAAAAATGGAGGCTTAGGGGTGATCTTATTACAGTATACAAATATATGAGGGGACAGTACAGAGATCTTTCTAATAATATTTTTACACTTAGTCCTGCGATAGCGACAGGGGGGCATCCTCTACATCTAGAGAAAAGAAGGTTTAATCACAATCTCAAGCACAGATTCTTTACTGTAAGAGCAGTGAGACTATGGAAGTATCAGAAAAAGTAACAAGAAAAGCAGCACTCACCCTCAATTTTTTGGGAAACGGCAGAATATGTGATAAAGTAATAAAAGAAGGGACTGGATGCATTTCTTGGTAAATATAATATTACAGGTTGTGGGCAATAGATTCTGTGATGGAACGTTCATCCAGGGAACTAGTCTGATTGTCGTATGGAGTCATGAAGGAATTGTTCCCCTAATATGGAGCTATTAGTATCTGCACATGGTTTTTTTGCCTTATTCTGGGTCAACATGTTGGGCTATAGGATGAATTCAATGGAGTAATGTCTACTTTCAACCTTATAATTATGAAACATCCTTTCCTTCTGTCACCTGACTGCTAATGGCTGTGAATGGTTGCAGCATTCAAGATGACATTCTATTCCATTAACCTGACCACCACAGCCAATCACAGATCTCAGGGGTCAGTTGAACAGAGAACTAAACATAATCATTTTTCTAGCTCTTGAATGACAGGGGTAACTAATGGTGAATATAGCTTCTTTTATTACTTTATCACATATTCTGCCGTTTCCCAAAAAATTAAGGTAAAGGTGCAAATCCTTTCAACATTAATTTCTAGGTTAAAAGGGGTACCATTGTGATGGCCACGAGACCAAGTGGTCATATGACTGCAAGTATGTGTTATGCATACTGCCAGCCACATTCAGACTAGACGTGTGCGGCTTCGCTCAATTCACTTATATTTTCTCGCATACTTGCAGCAACATGATTGCTCAGTCTTGCCACCGGCACTGAAAAATCCAGAGTGCCTGTGTGTGACGTGAGGATTCAAAATCTGCAGTCAGATAGAGCCTGAACAACCCCTGTAAGTACTCCTTTACTTCAATAATGATGACTTGCAAATTAAATAAAATTAGGAATTTTATAGATTTTAACATTTAAGGGGCACAAGTGTTATGAATGTGTTAGAGATGGTTTCTGAGCAGAGGCTCCCTCTGGTGGTTACAGACAGTACTGAACCTTTCAGCGAGGAATGGCAATCTGGGATCACGGACTGGTCTGATATAAGGGAGGTTCCCTCCCATGATGGTTGCCGGTGATCAATTGTTCTTGTCTCAATTGTGGTTCCTGGTTCATTTGGAAGTTTGCTGAGTCTTGCCTGCATCTTCTGCTATCAGATAAGATATTTTCTGCTTTTATTTTTCTGCTTGCTTCTTGCATTGTTCCCTGCACTTCTGTGGAGGTCAGCCAGGTCCCCTCCGGGGGCTTGTGCTCCTCTCAGTTTATCTGGAGCCACTGTTGTTTGTTCATTTGCTTTTTCCTGTTTTTTCAGTGGCTGCGGCTTAGTTTTGTTACACCAGAGATCTGTTTAGGTGGTAGACATCGTGTGATCTCAGGTGTTTTTGCAATCAGAAGAGTTGGTATTTTTTAGGGGTTTTTTTTGGATTGCAGTGAGTATCCTTTCCTGTACTTTTCTGTCTAGACAGATTGGGCCGCAGCGTTTGCTCATTCTATTTTTTGTCTGTGTCCGTGCTTCTTCTTGTCTAACCGCCATTACATGTTTGGGGGCTTCCTATTTTCTTTGGGGATCTGCTCCGGGGAAGATAGCTTTCATCTTTCTGCCTTTAGGTGTAGTTATCTCTCAGGCTGTGACGAGGCGTCTAGGATCAACGTAGGAACGCTCCACGGCTACCTCTAGTTGTGTGGTTAGTTCAGGTTACTGCAATCCAATAGGTTCCAGCCTCTCTGGTGTATTGCCGTTTTTGCTTATTCTCCTCAGCTACCAAAACATAACACACAAGGGCACTTCAACAGGTCCAACACACAGAATGACGTGGAAGAACCTCCCCTTATAGTAGACACACCTATTCACACATCAGAATAACAGTTATTCAAAATCACATATAATACTTAAAAACAAACATTTTATTTAGAAAAAATCCTGACATGTCTACTGACAAAGGAATTCTGTAATGACAGTCATGGGGGTCATCATCTGACCCCTGGCTATCATGACAATCCATTGGCGACCCGCGATCACGTCACGAGCGCGCAGATGGGCAGAAATAATCAGACGTACGTTGGCTTGTGTTAAATGTCGCTGTTAGAGATTAACAGCGGCATGTGACAGGTTAATAATCGCGGTTGGAGTGGCAGGTCCTGGCTGTAATACGCAGCCATCGCCTGCTGCGTATCGGGTAGGCTCGCTGCATGAGCCCGCTCCATACACCTGCTTCCGATTTGCGCTGTATTTATATGGCGCATATTGTGAAAGGGTTAAACTATTATGGACCGAAGTGTCTTTGAGACTGACACACCTTCTGTATGTTATTAAGGGTTTTTGCTCTGTCACTTATGTTATATCATGTAGTACATGCCAATTTTTGTGAATAGCTGAATGTATAATGTTGTCCAACATTATTTAAAGTTAAAGATAAACCTTTTTTCTTTGCCTTCCTAGTAGTATTTCTGAGAAGGTCCTTAGGATTTTTAACTTTAGCTCTATCCACTGACTCTTCCAAAAGGGGATGGGATAACCTCTAGTGGCAAACCAGGTTTTAAGTTTGTTTGCATGCTGCAAAAAATATTCATCATTATTAATTTTCCTTAAACAGAGAAACGAATTATATGGGAGTGCTGTTTTAGTATGAAAGGGGTGGGGACTGTTATAATGTAACACTGAATTCAGTGGATGTTCTAAAAGCCTCTGTGTGTGATATACCTTCTTTTACCTGAATTTTTACGTTGAGGCTTTCTTATTCTTTGTCTTCACAAATATGGGTAAACTGCATATTCATCCCATTTATCATATTCAAATAGTTCACAAAAGTAGAAAATTGATCTTTTGAAACCACCCAAACTATGAAAATGTCATGTACTTGGCGTAAGAACAATTTAATGTGTTTAATTAATGGATTAATGTGTGAAAACACAAATTTTTATTTGAAAACGGTCAGGAATAAATTGGCAAAGACACATGCTGCTGGAGTACCCATTGCGGTGCCTGTCCGTTCCGCTGGAGGTACCACTTGTCAAGGAATTTAAACGCTTTGTGACTAAGGACAAAGTTCAAAGCTTCACAAACAAAATTTGTATATTCTAAACTTTATCAGTATTGATCTAAATACTCCGGATTGCCTCAGCCCCCTGTAGATGGTGTATATTCTGGTATACAAATTTTCAACATCATTAGATGCCAATGAAAAATCTTTTTGCCATTCAATTTCCCGCAGGGCCCTCAAAAATTACCCAGTGTCCTTAATGTACGAGAGGACATCCTCTGGGAGGAGTCGTACAAGCCAATCAGCGTACCTTGACAATGGCTCTGTCAAGGATTCACCTCCGGGCACTATTGGGCAGCCTGGCAGCTCAGACATTGATTTATGAATTTTACCAGTAGGGTTTATTGGGACAATTCGGCAGTAATTTTTCAGCTTTCTTTTTTGATAGCATTGCTGAATCCACCTGTTTCCTTAAAAAGGTACTTAGAAGATTTCTATATTTCATAGTTGGATCACTCATTAAAGGGTCATAAGTGTTTACATCAGAAAGTTGTCTAAGGGATTCTTTTATGTAGTACATTTGTCCATTCATCCTTCCTTCAATTATATATGGTGTTTGCCAGTGCCATATGCTGAAAAAACAGCCCCACATCATGATGTTCCCACCTCCAAACTTCACAGTTGGTGTAGTGTTTTTGGGGTGATATGCAGTCCCTTTTGGCCTCCAAACAAACTACAAGCATCCCCTCGTCTTTTTATAACAGTTTGTAAATATCTGGGAAGTGAGACCAATTGCTGGAGTTTTGGGAGACAAATGTCCCATTGTTGTCTGATGTTGAACTTTTGTCGCACAACAGCCCTGAGTCATCTTTGTCAGATTTTTCGTCTCATAATATGACAATAATTTTTCTATTAAAGATCTGGACTGCAGGTGGCCACCCAGTTCATCTCAAGAACTTCGTATGTGATTTAGCATTGTCTTGCTGACATATACCAGGCCTTCCCTGAAATAGACATTGTTTGGATGAGAGAATATGTAGTTCTAAAACCTCTATATAATCCTCAGCATTGATAATGCCTTTCAAGATGTGTAAGCTGCCCTTGCCATAGGTACTAATGCAACGTCATACTATCATATACAGGCTTTTGGACTTATACTGATAACAAGCTTGATTGTCCCTTTCCTCTTGAGTCTGCAGGACATGGCTTCCATGGTTTTCATAAACAATTTGAAATTTTTTATTCATCTGACCAAAGAACAGTTTTTTTTTGCTTTGCCTCACTTCATCTTAAATTAGTTTTGGCCCAGAAAATACTGCTGCGTTACAGGATTGTGTTGACATATGCTTTTTCTTTGCATGCTAGAGCTGTAATTTGCATGTGTGGATTGCACGTCAAACTGTGTTCGCAAACCATGATTTCTGGAAGTATTCTTGAGCCCACACAGTGATTTGCACTACCAAATCATGCCTGTTTTAATGCAGTCCTGCCTGAGGCCCAAAGATTTCAAGTATCCAATATTGACCATTGGCCTTGGTCCTTGTGATGTAAACATGGATTTCATCAGAATCTCTGAATATTTTGACTAATATGATGTACTGTAGATTGTGAAATTTTCAAATTCTTTCCAATTTTATGTTGAGGAACATTTTGTCTGAAATTGTTCCACAATGTTTAGATGCAGTTGTTCACATATTTGTGAATCTCTGACTATCTTTGCTACTGAGAGACATTGCCTCTCTAACGTGCAATTTTTACACACAGTCATGTCACTTCATTGATAATTGACCCCCAGATGTTTTTCATTCGTAACTCTTTTAGTTTTTTTTATCCTGTTCCAACTTTTTTGAGATACGTTGCTGTCATCAATTTCTAAATTATTTATTTTTTTCAAATGAAATGAAAAAAAATTCTAATTTTTAACTTCTGATATTTTTTCTATGTCACGTTGTGAATAAAATTTGGTTATAAGAGATTTCCAAATAATTGCATTTGTGTTTTCTTAACATTTTGCACGGCACTCAAACTTTATTGGAATTGGGATTGTATATATGAGTGGGTTTGTTTTTGCAGAATTTTTTTTAACAATATTTTTTAAACCCTATTCAACTTTATTGAGCATTGTCTGTTGCATATATGACAATTGTGAACATCTGTCATATCTCCATCTGAACCAGCTCCAGTGACATCGGCTTCTATCAGCAGGTACTGCCATATTTATTCTGCAGATGACACTGGAGAAGTTTTCTTGCCAATTGGCTGAGAACTCTGGTACAACCCCATCAGTCAGTATGCTGGGAGTTGCTAATTATAAGTTTGCTACTCCTAATTCTCGGTTTTCTAATCCTGCTTGCTTTATTCTTGTTGCTGACAAATGGACATACTTCACCTTCAACATACCAGACAATTCTTCCTCTGACTATCCTCCTGATTTTGACCTCAGTTACCTCCTAATTTTATGTTTGGTATCAGCAGTGTCTAGTTTCAATTGAGTTGGAGACTCTTTTCTGCCAGCTTGCTCCACCGGCCAGCAGCTGCTTTGTGTACACAACTCATGGGAACCTGTTGTAAATTTAGATCCCAGTAAAAGGGTTAAAGAATGAAAGTCAGGATTTCTCTTGGACCTGAATGGCATGTGCAAAGTCATTGTGAAAACACTATTAAGAATAAGTTTCCACGTACTGCTAACCATTACAATAAATACTCTTAAAGTAATTGTCTATGTAGGGGCTTCAAAAGTATTTCTTGGTCATTATGAACTTACCTTTACCATTATGAACTTACCATTATAAACTTGCTCTTTATTCTCCTCATATCGAGATTGCTTTTAGGCTCATGAACATCAATTTAGATCTATGATCTGGGACTACAGCTTAGCTACAGTGTCTACAGGGATACAAAAGAACTCAGAAGAAACCGAGAAACAAGAAGTGTGTAGAATAATAAGCAAAATTTTATTAATACAATTATGGTGTACAATAATAAATTATATTGTGGTAAATCAATTAAAAAGGATGCCTTGTGTCAGACAAAAAAGATACAGCAAAGATTGGCAACACAATGAAGATGATATACTAAATTTCATTTAACAAAGTGGTCAAATTAATCCCATGCATAATAACTGTATGAATCCAGTAAGGGATGTCTTAATTATATGGTATTGTACAGAGAAACAATGATAACAGTGCTGGTCAAAATGCTACTTGCTCTATACAATTAAAGTGCATGTGAACAAGATCCTGTCAGGTAGAGAGGAGGTTACAGTATAATATTTAGGTACGGCTGTAGTTATATCTGTACTCCTATAGACGAGAGCCAACTAGTCAAAATTAACATCAGTATGGATTAGAACCACATTGTAGAAAAGTGCAAGTCCATTTGTTTTACCTGAGTTGCTGCCAAGTGAAAGCAAATAGCAGCTGCGTCTCCCACCCAACGCACGTTTTGCCAATTCTTTTTCCGGGAACGCCCCCATTAGGAAAGTCAATCACTGTTGGAAGTTTTCTGGAATGTTGCCAATTTTGCAGATGTCCTACAGGCTCCATGGAACTGCTGTGTACTTCTACTGCAGCTGACATGTATTTTCTGGTAGGAATATCAGATAATTGTGAAAGGAGAGTAGTAGGTAACATATAAAAGGACAGTCACAGTGTAATGTCACACAAGCATTTTAAGTTGTGGCATTTATGTATGTCTCTTGATCATTAAGCGCTGAATCATGGTTATTACTTGAGGCTTGGATCTATCGTATGCACATTCTGCAATGGCTGCTGTCAAGTCTTCATTCATTACCATGGGTCAATGGTTTCGCCATTAAATGCTGCGCTTTAAAGCCAGAGTTTTTAATCATTTGTGTGACATTACCCTTTAGATGTGGAATGCCGGTGATTCTTTAAAATAATAATCTGAGAGCTGAGATTAGACTTTCGTATCATTCCACAGTTAACTAGCTTGCAGAGTTTAGGAAATAATATATGTGCCAGTTTGAGACAGCCTGAAGATGGCAGCTTTGCTCTCTTTAACTTTCTTAAAAGCCGGTTTGAATTTTCCCTTTAAACCTATGTTTGCGAGCCCTTTTCTTTCTTTCTCTTTTTTTTTTACAGACAAATGGAGTAATGCTTCTGATTTTTATGCATGAGTAGAGAAATTGCAAACAGACATAAAGCGAGGCAGAAAAGTTATCTGACACTGCAAGATCCTTATGCTATAGTTTTATTAAACTGCCACAGATCAGAAAGCCACCCCCTGGAAGAAAGTATAACATTCATCTGTAAAGCTTGCTTCTAAAGTTACACAACTGTTCTGGTCCAAGTGGTGTTATTATCAAGAAAGTTAACCCTATACAGATCTTCAATTTGCTCCTATTATAAAGTTTTAGCTGAAATCATACAGCAGTCGTACATGGAGAGGTTAAAGTTCAGCATTTAGGGTATGTTCACACACAGTTATTTTGACATGTATTTTGGAGCAGATTCTGCTCCAAATTATACATGAAGAAATACTTCAAATACTCTTCACACTCTTCAAAAGAAAAAAAGAATTCTCTTCATTTCAATTATAAATGACTGTTAGTACACATGGTGTTGTTTTTTTCTACTTGGGAAAGGAAGCAGCATGTCAATTCTTGAAGCTTTTAAAAAAAATCAATTTGAAGGAGATTCAGCTCACGGGCAATGACGTAGCTTCTGACTTTCGGCCAATCAGAAGCTGCGCTAAACGAGATGGCGCAGGGGGACCAGAGCAGCACCGCAAAAAAACTGTGAAGACTCCGGAAGGTGAGTTTATGACCGGCGACCGGGGACTTAGATTTAAAGCGCCACTCCAGCGCTGAAAAAAAACCCAAAACCCTGGTTTTGTGCTGTAAAAGCGGCTTCAGAAAGAGTGCATTGCTTTAGATAAGAACACAGCTTGTTTCGGCATTAGAGGGAAAGACCATTGTGTCATTCTGTATTTCATTTATATTGCAGAGATCAGGAAGGCAATTAACCCCTTTTTCATTGTGGCCAATTTTAATTTTTGTATTTTTCAATTTTTTCCTTCACTTTTTTTTTAAAATAAATTTATCTTTATTAAACTTCAAAGAAAAATAAAATCATAAGGCACTAATAGTGCCGAGTTTGGTAGGGCAATCATAGCAAAATAGAAATAACAATAGACGGTATCATCATCATAATATCTGAAAGCTGGTTGACAGAATGTCAAATATTACTAGTGTAGTGATTCACACTTAGAGTTATTACATAATCACGTGAAATAGTAAGGAAGAAGACAGAAAAAAAAGAAAGAAGAGCCAAGACACACAAAGAAAATAAGGAGGGGGAAGGGAAGTACGGGAGAGAGGGAAGGGAGTACAACAGAGAAGCTCCAAGAGCATGGGTTCAGTTTTCTCTGATAAGATCGAGGTAATCAGCAGAGGATATAAACTCCAGCCAATAAAACCAGGATGTGTAGAATCGGTCATAGGAGATATTAATCGTGGATGTACGTTCTTCCATTAGCAAAAAGCTTATTTTTTTTGGAAAACCAGAGGGAATTTGTGGGAGTGGTATCTTTTTTTGTAAATTTTTAAAGGGATGTTACTGTGATGGAGAAGGACGAGAGCTGGATCCAGGTCTGAGATAAGATCTGTGATTTTACGTATCACTAGTTGTACTTATTTCCCAGAAAGGGAAAAGAAGCATGCATGACCAAAAAATATGTAATAGATTACCCTGTCCAACACATGGGACTGGTATCTGGGAATATAGAATGTATGGAGCGCTCCCAAGGGGCGTGGGGTACTCGGTACCAGGCCAGCGGTTCTTAAAGGTGAAGTCACGGCTGCAGTGACCCGATCCATGGCCCTGGGCGTCCAATAAAAATGATGAAGATGTAAAAATTAAAGTTATGGTGGATAGGGGAATAGTTTGTGACGCCACCTGTGGTATTCGGCAATAAAGGTGTAAGCCGATGCTGCTTAAGAGACCGCTGGTGCTGTTGGTGATGTTGCAGAGTTGTTACAGCTCTCCACGGGTAGAGCTAAGCCCCAGGGCAGTTAAAGATGATGGTGGTGGCTGTGGTGCAGGGCAGATGACGCAGTCAATAATTATGAGGACACAGCAGGGTGCAGTCTTTTCAGTTTACTCACAGTTCTTTGGTACAAACCCCAGCCGGGGTGCTGTGTCCTCCGGGGAGGTGGTTCAGACAGCTCTCAGGTAATTCGGGGTACACCGTATCAGAACCCCTTTCTGATGTTCCTGCCCTGCGCCTTCACACACAATATCCCAAGCCAGCAGCCTCGGATCTTGTCGGGCAATGTTCTCTAGGTCCCCTTGGTCCTATCTGGCTGCCTTTTTGGCCTTTTGGCGGAGTGCACACAAACTGCTAACGGGTGACAAGTGAAAAAAGAAAGTCGTCTCACTATTCTGGATGAATCGCTGAACCATTTTTTATACATTAATGTGAACCTACCCTGGCAGTGAGAGTCAGAGGTTCAGCAGCTATGACAGCAACATCCAGGGCTCACAGACAGGAGCCAGGAATTGACACTATAGCTCCCTGACTGAGCAGTACAAAAAAAAAAAAGAAATTAAATAGGAATGCTACCCTTTGTTGCCTACAAAAAAAGGTGCCGCACCTCATAGTGACCAAAGTGGAAGCTGAGAACAGTCACTGGCCTAAATGTTTCAGAAATCGATTAGAGAATACTTTCTCAGAAGAAACTTTACTGTAACATTTGGAGCAAAGCATTGTTTAGAAGGAAAAACCTAAGATAAAAACAAAGTGAGCAGATACCCTGCAGTAAATAAATAAATAGCAATAGTGCGTGAAAATAATATAGGGTACTTGGTTAACATAGTTTTGATCAATAACATAAAAACCATCCCACCACGTCATGGTGACCCTATTCGGAACGGTCCTAACCTCTAGTATTAAAACCTTAGCATTTGTTTAATGAGGTAAATGTGAATAAGGGCTGAGAAGGACCGTGGCCCCGACTTATGGACACCCAGGTGGGAGCTATACAATGCCCAGCTCAAAGAAAAGGGAAGCTAACCCCTGTCTGCACAGAGTGCAAAAACCTGAAGCAAAAAATGAAAGAAATGAACTGGAATATAAGTTGGTATGCATGCTGCGTGTAGGTGCCTGCTATTTTGGAGCAAAGCATTGTTTGGGAGGCATAGTAAGCAGTCGCTGAAGACCACATAATCTGTCAAATAATCACAATAATGAATTTGGTGTAGAGATTGCAGTCCTTCTGTATTTTATATGTTGCCATTATAGAGATGCTGATGTGGTTTTATACTGACTGCCTTTACTTTTTGGTCTTGTAGTGACAGACAACTTACACCAGAAATTAATGCAGAGTTTAAGATTCTGGTGGCGCACACAAAATGTTTTCTGTGCGTCAGGGGTTAATACATCCCTTATAATGTTATGGCTTTGGTAATAAAAAAACCTTAGAAAATTGATAAACATAAATGCACTACACTTTCTGTTACAGAATTCACCATTACATGTCTGTGGAGCTAAATTCGAGACACTGCACACTCCGCACTAGAGCACACTTTTTTATTTTTTAGCCGCTGTTGCAAATGTAAGTCTGTCTGTGGCTGCATGATGATGACAAACGTACATACCATTCTGTATCGATCTGCTCCATAACAACTCCCTTTTGGCCACTAATAAGAACAGATCTTGCTGCATGTGCTCTTTGGCAAGAGGCAGAGACCTGCTGTAAGCAAATGTCGGGCCCTATGTGAACGGTTTACTCTCAAAGGAAATCTTAAAAGACAACTTTGGACAGTTGTGTTCTCAGGCTGCAAAGGTGTGACACATTTACCCAGTTAGACATGCTAAAATTCACATTGTGTTTAGTCACTGCAATTCAAGTGCATGATTAAAATTAGCTGCAGAGTTTTACATATTGCTCCTGCATCATATACCCCATTGCCATTGACAATTGCAGTTCTCCATTTATGACATTTTGCAAACTTTTCTTTTTGTTCAATTAATATTTTTATGTGATACAACCAGCTATATATCTTATATAATATTGGACCGCACAGAACAAACCATAGCAAACATGAAATTTAGCACCAGACATAAAACTAACTATAGAGCCTATGAAATGATAGCACAGGGCCAGTGTATAATACATAGCCCCATCTATCTACCTGCACTGACCGGGGGTCAGAGGACAGACATTTTCATTGTCTAAATAGCAGGGATCTACAGAAAGCCTGTGCTAAGGTAAGGTCCTGGTGCCCCATAAGTAAATGCTATTATTATAGATAGCACATGGTATTTGGGGGTCCCAATTACAGATTTTGTAATGGGGACAAGGAGCTTTAAGTTATTCTAGTAGGTGTAGTTTGTAATCACTTTCGTTGCTTATTCTTCAAGGTTCTATGTAAAGCTACAGATAACAAGATGAATATTTATTCTTGCTTCTAAATGACCAACTGTTATGTATTTAGAAATGATAGCTTTTTTTCCCATTACAGAGTGGTCGTATGTTCAGAACCTCTAAGTGTTAAAGTGTTAATTTCTATTGACTGCGCAGACATGATGTGTGAATTACTGTGCTGGTAGACTCTGTGGAGACAAGTCAAACATTTTGCATAAAAACACAAATAATAAATAAACAATATATCACAGTATAATTGTGTTGATCACACTCCAGTCACACATGAATATAAGTATGGTACAAAGCTAGTGGTGATGTGCTTTATTTGTATAAGCTAATCTATAGCACTGATCACAGTGAATCTACAGGCATGATCTTTCCTTGAGTGTTGCTGCTTGATTATGATTGGTGAGCATCATATAGTGGGAAGAAGTGCACACCCCTAGTGAAAACTATCTGGTAACACCCACTTTGACTTAACAAAAGTTGATTCATTGGGTGCCAGTTATTTTCATTTTCTAATATCTCTGCAATGGAGAGGCGAAATTTAACCCCTTAACGAC
>VIAB01002082.1:110506-128394 GCA_009801035.1 Oophaga pumilio | reverse complement strand
TACAACCATTGGATGAATTAAACGTCAGGTTATAAGCTTTTATTAACATGGATAACATGGATAAGCGACATAACTTCTGTCAGGGAGAGTATAGTAGAGAAATCATGCTTTTTATATGCAAATTGGAGAGGAGAGTAGGGCAATGCAGGGCATTAAAAATTGAAGAAGAGAGATGGACTGCAAGGGCATCAATATGCAATATGCCCCACTCTCAACAGTGCACTTGCACTCTATCGCTCTTCTTTAGTTTTTAATGCCCTGCACTGCCCTACCCTCCTTGATTGACAGAGGAGTCAGAAGCTATGGTGTCATGAATGCTGCCAACTGAATGAGCCATAGGTTCTCAATATAATACCATAACATATGTTTTCTGTATCATGGAAAACAAAATAATGTTATAGTCCAATGTTTCCCAAACTCCAGTAGTCACGGCCCCCAACAGATCAGGTTTTTAGGATTTTCTCAGTATTGCAAAGTTGATGGAATTATCATCAAGACATCAGAAACTGTGCACTACTAAGCAAATCCTGAAAATAAGATCTATGGGAGGCCGTGAGAACTGGAGTTTGGGAAACACTGTCCTGTAGTTGCAATGTCAACTACATTGGCATTCAGGAGATTAATTTTCTTGTACATTATTATTCAGCAAAATGCAAATTTACTTTGGCAGGATGGATGACAAATTGGACTTTCAAAATTGTGTGGGATTGGAATCCAAGGTTTTAATTTATTCTCCTGTCATAGCCAGGTGATATATATGTAAAACTGTGACATTTAACATATGTTCCTAACTGCAATTTGTACCTATCATTAGAAAAAAAGCACAGTTGTAGGAGTGGTGGAGAGGTTGCTCTTCTCTCTGACACCCCAAGTGTTTAAAAGTATTTTATAGTAATGTATGTTATCTGAAAGCAAAACCCTCTCGGGCAGTTTAGCCTAGACAGGGTTAACTGTAATGGCTGGCTCAGATTAGGAAAGGGGGAACTGAGAGTTGGTGCCAAGGTCAGGAAGTATCAAGGGCAGTTAGAGAAAGTGTGGAGAAGTGGCAGGAGTGGTCATAGGCAATAGGCTGCTAGGGACAATGTAAGCCTGTTACTTGGGGCAGTGGATTGCCAAAGAACCCTTCCATGCGAGTCCATTTGTCAGCCTGGGAACCTCGAGATGGATGTCAGGGCCCTTGGGTGCACTAAGCCTGCTGAGCTGCAGGGGAAGATGGACTCAAACTCTCAGAGGCGGGAGTTGATGGACTCCGGGTGCACTGCTTGTGGTGAAGAATTTCTAATGCAAAAGAAGTTAGCAAGAGGGATGCTCTACCCATACCGAGAACTAGGGCTGAAGTTATGTCGGGTACCTGTGGGAAAGACTGTAACTCGTTGGGCCCTATCCTATATGCCTTATTATAATGACCAAAAGCTGCCAAGTAAAAGTTTGACTGTTTTAATGAATTCAGTGTCCCCTGGATTGTTTGCTCCGGAGGAAGGTTCTGGAAGATGAAATCCTGGAGTCAGTAACGGCCTATGAGCCACAAGTAAGTGTGATGCACCCCACACACAGCAGCACACCGGGACTGGGACACATTTTGTCTGTAGGATGCCAGAGAGAGCTGAAGCAGCAGCTTGCCCACAACTACCTCGCTCAGGCAGCTTACATAGTCAAAAAAATAAAGTGAATGCAATTAGTTTCTAATTTCGTCATAGTGCCTAATTTTCCTGTAATTCATATATTTTACCTTTGACACTGATCTTGTGCTCTCCTGTTCCAGGGTGTGTAAACAGCTCAACATGGATAGAAACTTCTCCGACTGAGTCGTCCACACCAGATCCTAGAAATGAAAAGTACTGATAATTAAATCAAAGCCTTTGATTTGAGATCCCAGCAAAATCCTTGAGTACAACTGCTGGCAGGGTATGACTGGCCTCTGAACAGTGAGACCATTCTGCAATTTTCTTGTAATTTCATAAAAAAAAAATAATGAACTTGTTCTAATTTTTTGTCCTGCCAGCAGTCATTCATTCTGAGGAGTGTTTTAACTTCTAAGGAATTGTGTTACTATTTTGTTTGTAACCCAAGTCCGTCAGTTAATGCTTATGATATGCTATAGGGCCACTGTATACCATGCTTGCCAAGTGCAACATGCATCTTAGTATTATTGCATTTAATGTTAATTCAAAAGCATTTGTTAAGATAACCCTCCCGAAGAAAGCCAATGTTCACTGCTTGAGCTCTGACATACTCACCATCATGTAGTCTTTTTTTCACTTTCTTACCATTTACCTCTGTAGCGTATGAACTAAACCTAAATACTACCATCTATAGAGTTTTAATAATTGAAAAAAAAAACGATTTTAAGAGTGATAAAGCAGTTAACTGGCAAGTTTGGATTGTAATAGACAGGGCATTCTGATGCAGTGCATGCTTTTTACAGGCAAAGGGCCATCTTGTGAAGTTTTGCAAGGCGATATCACATTCAGTGTGGGTAAAACGGAGTCCAAGAACGTGCTATATGGTCTTACCACCAGAAGAGTTAGCACTTCAGTCCCACTTATACAGGTAAACATAATGGCAGAAGCGGGCATATCAATTTAACTTAAAAATAAAGCACCTACACTGCATGCCCCATGCCACGTTCTCAATTATTTTAATTTAATGCATGGAGAGGTCACCAAATACTCATCTACTTAATTTTTTTTTTTAATTTAGAGAACGAAACATATGCAAAAGACAACAATGGGTATAGCATATCCTGACAAGTGGGACTGGAGTTTGTCCATGCTTTCCCCCTACTACTCCTGGAAAAGTAGCTCTAACTGGTAGTAAATTTGAGTAAACTGACTATTGACAGAGCAGGATAGGACATGCTTCCAAAAGTCTTTGCACCAATGACATACCCTTTTCTGGATAAATCTCTTCACTAAGAGTAAACCTAATACCTTTTCCACCATGGACTTTGGGATAAAGAATGGGAAAAAGCAAAATATGGAAAGGTATGAGGATGAAGGTGCAGAGTGATGGGAAGAGAGGAAAGGAGAGGTGCTTTACATACTCTGCCCAGACGGATTAGGTTCATGATACATGATACAAAGACATACTGCATTATTCGAGTGCAAGAGGCAAAGAATGTCTAACTCCCTCTTTTATTATGTAAATGTATACTGGAAATTACTTAGCACTAGCATAAAAATAAGACCATATTTTAATATTTTTTCCAGGTTATATGAGAAATTAAGATACATCATATACTCATACTCTCACAACATAGATAATTTGTATATACAGTAACATAAATACACATCTGAACAAATGTTAAGGTTTTAAACCTTTTGGAACCTTCTATATAGTTTTGTATTGAGGGTTACATGCACTTAAAACACAAAATCCCTTGATAGATACCTATCTTTGAGCCCTAGCCACTTTTGTGGATGTCACAGGATGCTTGTACTGCACGCACTTCTCTTCAGCATCTATCATCGCTCCTTTTATCAGGATGACACCAGGTGGTGGCGCTGCAGTCACTTACCATAGTTGCTGTCACCAACATCCCCTAAAAACATCCTGGTTCAGTAGAAGTGATTGAGCAGTGACCACATCTTCAATTGCCACTGTCACAATCACTGCTTCTAACACGGCAGTCTCTTTTCCTGACACAAATTGTCATCAGGGGTGGTGATAGAAGCACTGTAAGTGACACCAGCGCCACCTCTGTATGATGATTTGTTTGAGGGTGGTAACAGAAGCTGTGGGGTGGTGCTGCTGTCACTTGCCCTACTTTGGTAACCGCCCTAAAACGAATAAAATTTGAGTGCTGTTGTCTCCTTATGATTGCTCAGCATTATACAGTGAGAAGTACACACTCCCAGTAGAAACTGTCTCATAACATCCACTTGGATTGTGATTGGTAAAATCTAAATAGTGAAGTGAAATAATAAAAACGAACCAGACATGTTTACAACTTGTGTCCAGTTCAATTTGACAAATTTGGTGAAAGGTCATCTTTAAGAAACCAATAAATATCCACCATCTGGTAAAAATATTTAAACATATTTTTCTAATGTTGATTGATACTAATTCAACCTAAAATAATCTGAAGGCCAAGAGAGATTATGCATTTATGATGGCAATGATAAAATATTCTACTTGACTTGACTTGAAATTAAGGTTTAGACATGAAATACACAACAATGGGTTGGCAGCATACAACATCAAAACATATAAAGGAATAGTATACTCATGAAAATGATACTATTAGGAATAATTACAATTTATTCTTTGTGCAGAGAAATATTTGCTCAATCAAATCTACTAAGTAAAGCAGAAAACAAGGCATACTGGGGAATAGTTGTCTAGAAGTTTCTGAAAACTATCTCTGGTGCAGCTCGGACTTGGTTTAAAAAATCAACATGAGTGAAAAAAAGAAATATGTCTATAAAGGGTTCATGGATGAGTTTCCATCTGCTTTATATTGTATATGGAGCAATTGCAACATTTAAATAACAAGTTGAAAAAAAGACATTTTCCATGAGCCCATCACAATTTTAATAAATATATAAATATGTATCTGACATAATTAAAGGCAATTAATTGCACCATGATTCTAGGATTTGCTCCCATGGTTCCAGCGAAATAGAAAAATCAGCCTTAGTTTTTGAGTGTAGGTAACATTAAGAAACATAAAAAATCTACCATGTTTATCCTAGTGGACTATTGCCAGAAGTATCTGGATATGTTAATTTTATTAAGTAAAGATGAGCGAACTTGTTCGGAAAACGTTCACCAATCTCAAATTCGGCATGAACGTAGCACATTCGGATTCGTGTTCATGTTTTTACTCAAAGTCGGCAAAATTTGGTCACAGTTCGGTAAATAATCGTGCTTCCACTAATGCTTTTGTTATGACTTTGGCTAGGATAGTGATTTTGTATGATGAGCGTGGAGGACGGGGGGACGTGTTTTATGAGAGGAGGGGGTGTATCTAGGTCAGAGAAGCTGCGGAGTGTAATCTTTTTTTCCTTTTTAATTAATTTATTTCTTCTATAATAGTTTAATGTGTGTACATTCCGGCAGCCAATCAGGGCGCAGAAACCATCGACAACATCATGACACAAGGTCTTCTGTGATTGGCTGCCGAAGTCACATGTCCCTGTCCATATAAAAAGCATACATCTTGTTTTGCTGTTCCATTTTCTCAGTGTCACAGTGCAGAGAAGGCGCTCCTGCTAGTTTTGCAAGTGAACTTGTCAATTAGCTAGATAGGATCGTGTCCTGTGTGAAATCGATCTTCCAGCATCTAACCAGATTGTGCTAAAACTGCGTTGCAGTCTCACGAGGCCCAATTTGCTAATCCAAATCGTTTGTGATTCGACTGTGTTTTAGTGAGAAATCAGAAAGCCAGATTTCCACTTAAAAATCGTTAGGCCTAATATTGGGGTACAGCCAGGAGGCCCAATTTGCTAATCCAAATAGTTTGTGATAAAACTGTTTCTTTGAGAAATCCGAAGGCCACATTTCCTTCCACAAAATCGTTAGATATAACAGTGTTGTTCCGGCACACTATCAAAGAAAATAAATAGTGATTGTTCATTTAATGACAGGTGACTGACAGGTGTGGGCCTAAGGTTGTTAAACAGCAGGTTACAAGAGGGGAAGGGTACAGGCAACATGAGTGGGAAAAAGCGAGGTCGTGGTGAAAGGGGGAATAGGCTTGGTGTTCGACGTGTATGTGGGTTGGGTGTTAATGATAATGAAAGCTCAACTAAACAAACAACGTCTCGTCCTATCCAAAGACCACTGACAACATCTGTTACTGGATGGGCTACTAAACTCCCTTTCTTAGGCAGCCGCACAGCAGTATGCCTTGTAGATGAGGCTCAGAAAGAGCATGTTCTCCAGTGGATGGCAAGTGCTGCAACAAGTGGACTCTCCTCCTCTTCCTCCATCTTAACATCACATACAGTACAATCCTCAGAGGTGGTGCCCCTATCACCCTTGTTTCCCCCTCGCATCACAAATTTCACGGAATCCAGAGGAGGAAAGCATCTGCACTGATGATCCAAACTTTTTGCATTTTGGATCTGGGGCCGGACAAGTAGAATCCAAACCCTCGTCACCACATGATAACCACCGGGGGTGGAGGTGATCCTGTTGAGACTCAGATACCAAAGGCGCAAGTGGACTATATTGTGGTGTCAGGGCAAGAAGAGGAGGAGGGTGACTCTCAGGGTGAGGTGTGTGTGACTATGAGTTTGTAGATCCCACTTGGTGTGAACCCAGAAGTATGCAGCTGAGTAGCTCAGCAAAGGATGTGAAGAAGGAGGAAGATAAGGAGGTTACGTTGCGGCTTCCCACACAGGCATGCAGTGATGCAACCATGACAAGCACGGCATCCTCAGCCCCAACTCTGGCTGTGGCCATCACCAGTCACGAGTGTACAGTTCGCTAGGGTGGCAAGGGTTGCCTAGCCTTGGCCTTTTTTGAGAATGCAAAGCATAACCCAACACATGTTATTTACCAAATTTGCAAAAAAAAAACTCAGTAGAGGCAAGCATTGCAATAATTTGACAACTACATGCATGACACGGCACATTTGCGATCAACATGCCTTAGTGTGGGAATCTCACTGTGCTAAAATGCTGACTAGTGGGCCTTGCCAACCACCGTCCGTCCTATCAACCACATTTGCTGCTTCATCCTCCTCCGTCACCGTGCCAAGTCTTCTCACACAGGTCTCCAGCCGCAGAAACTCCACTTGTTTACCCCCTACAGTCAGGGTGAGTGAGAGCCTGTCAGCTGTTACGGAAGTAAACAGGTCTGCTGTTTTTGTGTCACCTAGCACAATACATCATTCTCAATCCACCATAACATCTCTGCCTCCACCTCACTCCCAGTCCAGCAGTTTGTCCTGTTCTCCATACTTCACCCTCTAACATCACATCAGCCAGCCCCTGGCACTGCAGTTGTGGTCACGTAAAAAAATGTTACCTCCTACACATGCCAAAGCTAAGAGCTTGAATTCCACCATCTCCAATCTGCAGGCCATGGAAATGCTGCCTTTCAGCTTGGTGGATACAGATTGTTTCAGAATGTTGATGGTCATAGCAGTTCCCCAGTACTAGTTGGCCAGTAGCCATAACTTCTCTAAAAAAGATGTGCCTGCGCTACACCAGCATATCGCAGACAACATCACCTGTTCCCTGAAAAAATCTATGTCTGTCAGGGTGCATGTCTGACACCTAGATGAGCAAACATGGGCAGGGTCGTTACAGCTCGCTGATTGGGCACTGGGTGGCTGTGGGGGCAGGCGGTCAAGTGGGTGCTCCACAAGTCTTTGAATCCCCAAGGCTTGCGGGACAAACCTCTGTATCTAACATATCCTCCACTGCTCCTGGCTCCTCCACCTCCTCTAGGGCCTCCACCTGTGCCCTCAACCTCACCCTTAATCAGAACACGCGTTCCAGAAGTTCAGATAGAATCCCCCCCCACCTCCGTACTGTGCAGCCATGGCTCACCGCAATCAGGCAGTGTTAAAATGAATATGCCTTGGAGATCGCAATCATGCAGCTCAAAAGTTATGGACAGCTATCCAGGCCGAGTTAGAGCAATGGCTGTATCCACTGAACCTGTAGCCAGGGAAGGCCATGTGCAATAATGGTGCAAACCTGGTGTTGGCCCTACACCTGGACAACCTCACACATGTGCCTTGCATGGCTCACATCCTCAACCCGGTGGTACAGCAATTTCTCTGCCACTATCACAGCCTGAATGCGCTGCTGCAGAAAGCACAGTCACTGTGTGCTCACTTCCGATGACTGCACCCCGCAGGTATTCAAATTGCATTGTTACAGAGGTCTTTCGGCTTACCGGTTAACCGTTTGATTTGCGATGTTCCAACACAGTGGAATTCCACTCTGCACATGTTACAGCGACTGTGGCAGCAGTGACGGACCCTGGTGAAATATGTCCTTTTGCATAGCCTGGGCCAACGCAGTATGGACAAGGTGCAAATCACACTTGCAGAGTGGGCACAGATGAATGACTTCTGCACCCTTCTGCACAGTTTTGAAATAGCAACTAAGATGGTTAGCGCTGAAAAATGCCATCATCAGCATCACTATTCCAGTCATCTACATGCTGGAGCACACTTTGAATAGTTTGTGTGAGGAGGTGGTGGTCCCAGAGGAAGAGGTGGAAGCAGAGGAGGATGCAGACGGGATAACAATATCTCAAAGTTCCATCATCGCACAGGTGAGTGGCTATGGGAGAGTGACTTACAGCGATGGAGGGGGCTCATGGTACCAGTCAAACTGTTAGTAAAGGTACAGGAGCCGAGGAACTAATGGAGTAGGACAAGGAGGATGAGGTGATGGACATGCAACAGTCAGGAGATGAAGAAGATAATGATCACCTCTCTGTTGTCCGTGGTTGGATGGAGGGGATGGAGGAAGCAATCTTGAGAGTTACCCTGCGAACAACACATAACGGACTTGGGCCTCATGGCAGCGCCCGACATATGAGTGCTTTCTTGCACTACCTTCAACATGATGCCCGTATTCTTAGGATTAGAAATAGTGCTGACTGAATTGCCATTCTGTTAGATCCACAGTAAATTTAGAGTAAATTTAGCCAGATGCTTCCCCCCAAGTAAAGAGACACTGGAGTATTGATACACACTTGTAGACAATCTTAAAAGTGGTTGTCCCCAAGACAGCAGTGAGGCACAAAGTGTGCATCGCAGTTCTAGATGTCTAACCCCAGGAACGTCAAGGCGTCATCGCCAAAACATTAGCAGCAGCAGTGTTAGTGGCATAAGCAATTTCTGTGAGTCGTTTCACACATTTTTTAGACCAGCCCGTGCATCAGCAGAACAGAGTACAAGTCTGACACTTGAACGACTGGAGAGGATGGTGCAGGAGTATCTGGAGCTCAATATTAATGCCATTAGGAAAGTTTGGACCCTTTTGCATTTTGGTCTTCAAAAATGGAAGAGTGGCCTGACCTTGCCTGTCACACCTTCGAAGTTTTGTCATGCCCGGCAGACAGCGTTCTCTCAGAACGTGTCTTCAGCGCTGCCGGTGGTGTCCTGACAGATAAGCGCACCCGGTTGTCATCTGCAAGTGTAGACCGCCTAACTTTCATCAAAATAAACAAGTCAAGGATCTCCAATGACTTTTGCATCCCAGTCGCAGACTGGGCATACTAGGCAATGGTGTAGTTTTTAATGTCATGCATTTATCTTACATTATTGCAGTCTGTGACACCTTTGTCATGGCTTCTGAGCCTGCTGTGGCTACTGCTGCTCATGTTACAATTTTTTGAAATTTGGAGACTCGAAGTTGGGTCTACATCTGGTGGGTTGCCTGTAGTAAAAGGTGTGTCAGAGGCCTATTATACTGTTTCTACCCTTTGTAAATTTATGCCACTTTAGTAGTGTGTGACAATAATTTTTTGAAATAAGGAGACTCTAAATTGGGTCTCCATCTGGTGGGTTGTCTGTGTGCTCCTAGACACGCAGGCCTGCACTTGCTTTCACTCTACTCCCTGTGTTGCTTTCCTTACATTATTCTACCAATAGTACTGTATGAAACTGATATTTGTGCTATTTGAGTGTGGCTGTAGAAAAAAAATTTGGAGGTGTTGCATGAGGTATCAGGACTTCCGGCTAAAAAGTCTTACACCGCTTCCTTAACCACCAGGTCCTCATTGAAACTTCAATTTAAAGCTGTAAATTCTGGCCCAGACCCTGATACCTTAGGCATGGCCCATGGCTGACTGCTTCTGTGCCATTATAAAACGTTCTACTATGGGTCAGTTGATCAGTCAACTACCTGTGTTACTTTCCTTACATTTTTCTACCAATAGTACTGTATGAAACTGAAGTTTGTGCCATCTGATTGTGGCTGGAAAAAAAAATCGGAGCTGTTGCATGAGGTATCAGGGCTCCCTGCTAAGAAGGCTTACATCTCTCCCTTAACCATCAGGTCCTCATTGAAGCTTCAATTCAAAGCTGTAAATGCAGGGCCAGACATTGATACCTCATGCATGGCCCATGGCTGACTGCTGCTGTGCAATTTGCTAATTTCTACTGTGGGTCAATTGATGCCACTTTTCATGGTGTCTGCCCCTAATTTTAGCTGTTTGGGAAGTTTTTTGTCACTCCTCATGGTGTTGTGTATACGTTTGGTTTGGCATCCCATTGAATTTAATGGGGTTCGGGTATGTTCTTCAAACTGTTTAGGGAACATGTTCGGCGAACGTCTAAATGTTTGGCGAATCGAACCGAACCTTAAAAGGTTCGCTCATCTCTAGTGATTAGCTATATTCAATGCCTGTAGATCATCGGTAGGACAGCTTTTCAGTTCTATCACATTTACCGGAACATGCTTTCAAAAGCATTAAATGGAAATGTCATGATTCTAGATGACTAAACTCCCTTTATAGTCATAAAACATGAATAAAATTAATACATTTTTACTTTATATAAGGAATACAACAGGTAAAACTGATACCATTTGGCAGAAAATAGTGTATCAGTTTTTCTTTTAAGATTATGTGCACATGGAGTCTTTTTGCTTTGTTTTCAGAGCAGAAACTGAGTGGAAGCTCCAAGTTTTTGAGGAGCTTTGAGATTCTAATGATGATTTGGAGAGTTTCCACTCAGTTTCTACTGACTGCCTATGTGTACACAACGTCTTTTAAACTCAGGCAAACTCGACAAGTTTTTCAAGGAGAAGAAACTTTGCAGTTATTTTTCCAGAAAAATCTTTTGTGTCATTTTTTTGGCATTTTTTCCACTTCATTTAACAATGAAGAGATCGCTGGTGGTTTCTTAAACAAAAACAATGGCAAAACACTCCAAAATACATCCGTTTATCTTCTGGGCATCTTTTGAAACACCCTTGGCATAATTTAGAGGCCTGAAATGGTTAAAATACGATCAAAAGCCTGAAGATAGAAATCAGCAACATCCCACCATTGACATCTTCCAGGAACCACTTAATACAGTGGCTTGCAAAAGTATTTAACCCCTTGGCTTTTTATCTATTTTGTTACATCACAACCTGTGTTTAAATATTTTTGCAATCCGATTTATGTGTGATGCATCAGCACTAAATAGTCTAAGTTGGTGAAGTGAAGTAAGAAAAATATAGATTAAACTTTTATTTATGCGATAAACTAAATAAAAATTGGCATGTGCATATGTATTCAACCCCTTTGCAATGAAGCCCCTAAAAATGTCTGGTGCAAGCAATTACCTTCATAATTCACAAGCTTAGTGAAAGAAGTCCACCTGTGTGCAATCTAAGTGTCACATGGTCTATCAGTATATACACACCTTTTCTGAAAGCCCACATAGGCTCCAACACCATTAAAGAATAGGCATCACTAAGCAAACAACACCATGAAGACCAAGGAGATCTTCAAACATGTCAGGGACAAAGTTGTTGAAAAGTACAAGTCAGGGTTGGGTTATAAAAAATATCCCAGTCTCTGATGTTCCCCCGCAGCACCATCAAATCTGTTATCATCAAAAGGAAAGAACATGGTACCACAACAAACCTGCCAAGAGAGGCCCGCTCACGAAAACTCTCAGCCTGAGCACGCAGGACAATAATCAGAAAGGTAGCATAGAGACCAAAGGTAACCCTGAAGGAGCTGCAGAGTTCCCAAGCAGAGACGGGAGTATCTGTCCATACGACCATAATAAGCTGTACACTTCATAGAGATGGCCTTTAAGGAAGAATGGGCAGAAAAAAGCCTTTACTTACATACAAAAATTCTAAGACTCTTAAGAGTTTGCCAAAAGACAAGTGGGAGACTCGCCAAATATCTGGGGAAAGGTTCTGCGATCAGATGAGACCAAAATTGACCTTCTTGGCCAACACAGCTCATCAATCCAAGAACACCATCACCACAGTGAAACATGATGGTGGCAGCATCATGCTTGTGGGGGTGTTTTTCAGCAGCAAGGACAGGGAAAATGGTAAGTGTCGAGAGGAAGATGGATGGTGCGAAATACAGGGATATTCTTGAGCAAAACCTGTTTCAGTCTGTCAGTGGTTTGAGACTGGGACGGATGTTCGCCTTCCAATAAGACAATGACCCAAAGCATACTGCTAAAGCAGCACTCAAATGATTTAAATAAAAATGAGTAAATATTTTGGAGTGGCTTAGTCAAAGCCCAGACCTTAATCTAATTGAGAATCTGTGGTCAGATTTGAAGATTGCTGTTTACCAGAGGAAACCATCTAACTTGAAGGAGCTGGAGCAGTTTTGTCTTGAGGAATATGCAAAAATCCCAGTGGCATGATGTGGAAAGCTTTGAGACTTATAAAAAGTGACTTGCAATTGTAATTGTTGCAAAAAAGAGGCTCTATAAAGTACTGACTTAGGGGGTGAATACTTATGCATACTGATGTTTTCAGCTATTTTGTTCTATTTGTTGTTTGCTTCACCATAAGAAGAAAAAGAAATGTTCACAATTGTTCTTTACATGAACTGATTCAAATCCTCAAAAATACATTGAAGTTCCAGGTTGTGAGGTAGCAAAACACAAAAAATGTCAAGGGGATGAATACTTTCGCAAGCCACTGTATGTCATATCGTCAACCCAGATCGATTAGTTAGAGCTGATAAAGGGGGGAAGAGGAACACACAGCTTTTTCTGTCCATGCCTAGATACTGGACCTTTCCATGTCTTTCTTGTTGCATTTTTAACAATGTGATTAAGAATGACACCTTTCAAGATTCTTATACTAGGAAGAAGTATGAAATTCACAATTATTACACATGCAATTCTGACTATGTAAAATACCTCTTAACATGCCAATGTGGATTACAATACATGTGCAAAACCACTCAGCCCATATAGGTCAGCATAAATCTATGATACGCTGAAAAAAGGTTGACCTAATACCAGTCCCCAAGCATTTTATTGAAGCGGGACTTAGCGTTTGACAGTTACGCTCTCAAGTGATTGATGGGGTAATGTAATTGATTGATATACTTTTGAGACTTAAAATGAAGGAGATGTTTTGATAAAGACATTGGGAATTTTGACTCCTATTTGGATGAATCTTGATTATAATTTATTGCTTTATTACCTTTAATTTTTTTCTTCAATCTTGTCTGTTTTTCTGATTTTAATTATAGTAATTGTGTCATTTATTTGATGCTTTCTGGGCGACAATGGAGATTGTGAGTATACCAGTGTCACAAAGAGTCAAAATGTTTTGTCTATTTATGTTTTTTTCTCTAAATACACCAGGACCTATCAACCTTACAGATTTTTTTTTTATATATTGTGGGATTTATGCTTTATCCCTTGATGTCTACATTCGTATGTTGATTTGTAGAAAATATTTTGTACTCCGTTAAATGCCCTATCCTTACCGCTTACCATTAAGTGATTTTAAGAATGGAGTCAAAGTTGTTGTTTTTTTTCCATATATGAACTTTCTCTGGTGCCTTGGACATTTTTTGAAATTTTGAAATTCTACAGAAATCAGCGAGTCGTTTTTATGTAGAAATTTCTACTTTTACTCTTTTGAACCATATATCCATATATTCGCCCTGAAAAGTATGTTGTGTGCACATAGCCAGTTTCTACTCCAACCTCTGTTTGAAAAACCCAGTGTGCACATAGCCTAAAGGTGTTTCTAGTATCAGTAAAATATTGCTCAGTGATTGGCTGCAGTGCTGTTGACATGATTTGAGCGATACTGAAAAGCAACAGAGACCAGAGCAACGGTGGAGATACAGCGATGGACCTGGTAAGGGCAAACAGAGAACATTTTTTTACACTGAACTGCAGGGGTCAATAGTTTACTGAAACAAGACAACCCCTCTAATTTAAAATGGTTAATCAGTATCAGATTTGTGGGTGTCTGACACCATGTACCCCTACTAATCACATATTTTTAGGTTTTGGCAGATGCCAGATGTAAAGAATGAATGGAGCTGAACAGCACAGCCCTGTTCACTGTCTAGTAGTCATTCCCAGGTACTATAGCTCAAGTTAATACTAAAGTACCTAAACAGTCATGATCTGCAGTACCCAGAATGACCACTACAAGATGACCGCTAAAGAGATATAGGAAAGATGTGTATCTTCGTACCGTGTAAAGAGATGTGCTTTTCGGCTCTGTTCACTGTTTCCATCTGGGCTGCAGCCAGGGCTGAGAACAGCTGATCTGTGTAGTGCTGAGTGCTGGACCTCCACAGATCTTGTTATAGGTAACCCATACTGAGGATAGCTCATTATTATATTAAGCCTGGAAAACCATTTAGTACACTTTACTTACTAATAATGAATAGAAATAACTGCACTGAGCTCAGAAGTGTCGGAATACATAGTTCCCAAATTTTTCATTTTTGACAACTATGTATTATTAATGTACCCCATTTGTCAGCTTTGCTGTGTAGACTGAGACATGGGCAGCAGAGTGTTTAACAGCAGTCTTAATGTACTGCTGGAAGATAGAATAGTGCTCCATCACTTCCAGTAGGATATAACAGTCTGATATTTTTCTATCAATGAAGTCAGTACATTGCAGCTGCCTTATGGTACAAATACACGCACACACACACACACACACACACACGCACACACACACGCACCATTTACTATAAAAAATAATTGAGTGCTTCTAATATGGCCATCCCAGGGTAGATTTTAACAGAATTTATAATATAATAAAAAAATATCTTTTATATCTCTTTTATATCTAAAAAGCTAAAATTAAATGATTTATCTACGTGTGATCATAGCTTCAAACACGAAGAACAACTGCCAAACTGATGGGAATAAAAGATCTCACCCTGAGCAGACTGTGTTTGGACAAAGGTTTTGATGAGTGTATCCGTAGCCTGTGTATAAAGAGACAGTGCATAGCGTAGAGACTGTAGGTCAGGACTTTTCTCCAAGAAAGTCTTTTTCAGACCAACACCTCCAGCATGGAAATATTGCTGTAAAGTAAGGCAAGAGAAATTAGAAATGTTTAGGGCACCACCCTCGTATCACTGTTAATATCTTACATCTATTAAGGCTAACATAATACATTTACAGCTCCTTATAATGTAAAAAAAATGGACATAATGACTTAAAGGGGTTGGTCCACCAGTACATATGACATCTATTGCATAGATCAGGGGTGGGCAGTTGGTTTTCCTAAATGGGCACATGAGAATCTGGTACAGTTGTGGACGGTATATACAGAAGATCTAGCTATAGAGGAATACCATTACCTTAATAGTATCCAGTGCGAGCTCCACTACAGCACATTGCTTTGGGGTCAAGCTCTTTGCTTCTTCCCTTACCATGTGATCCTAGAGATACAAGCACAAATAAAATGAACGTATGACTACATTTTATTATAAATAATGAGATAATATTAGTCAATTTGTTTGAAAAATGTGATTACTGAAAAATAAATTAAACTCTTGAAGCTGTACCTTGAGTTTGGAAAGCTGTCCCAACTCTTTAGCAGCATTAATGATGAGATGAGTCCCCTGTTGGGAAACAAGAACCACCGGAATGGTTACACAGAGACTACTAGAGGCTAACCAGTCAATGTTACCAGTGGGTACGCAGTAAGTGTTTCTATATAGAGCATTCTTAAAAGGCTCTGTTCCCCCTTTTCTTTCTGTTTGTGTGTGGGGCTGGATTACCAAATGCTATACTATTTTTCCATGATGCCTATAAATCTCTGTAGATACTGTATGCATCTGGAAAGTCTGAAATTCAATGGAGATCCACTCAGATATTAATTTCTACAGAACTATAAGAATAACATAGTGTAGAATTATATTTAATTCATTATCATTGACCCTTGGCCCCGATTCATCAAGACTGGAGTTTTGCATGCCTGAATTAATGAATGGTACATAGAATATGAAGCTAAAACTACAATTTCCCTAGGAGGTGTGCTTCCTAAATAAATTTAAAGCATCTTTCATTTGGTATGTGCCAGTATATAAAATGTAATCTATTAGCGGGCTAGAGTACATTTATATTGTAATCTACACAACTTTTGTGGAGTTAATTATTATGTATTTGTCAGTTGTCATTACTAAAACGCTTTCAAAAAGGTAGCGGAGCTGGCCTGGATTGGTGTAAAATGTTGGCGCAGTTATGAATTGCTCGAAAGCTTTGTGATATTTTAGACAGTTTTATGTCAAATTTTGGGAGAAAACTGAATCAAAGTCTTTAATAAAGCTATCATATATTGTAAAACATATTATGTAGAGCTGTGCACTTACAATTGCTCACTTTGCCTTTCTACCCAGTTAATTATTCACTTTTCTCTGCTCTGTGTAGAAACAGGCAGTCTCTTTTCCCTGCATGAGCCAGCGTTAAATCCTATGTCACTGAAAAGTCGCTGGCCAGACCAGCTCCATCTCCTCTACATCTCCCAACCAAGCTGCTCCACCCCCCTTGCTATTTTTTTTCCTTACTTCCTTTTGTCAGTGACATAGGATTGTAGCTCTAATGATGACTCATGAAGGGAAAAGAGACTTCCTGCTGCTTCACAGAGCTCAGAAGAATTCAGCTAGTCTGTTTTTAATCATATGATGTCATAGACCTACTGGAAAAGAGAAGAATTAGCTGGTTAGAAAGGCAAAACGAGCAATTGTAAGTATACAGTGCTATATATGATGACTGCAATATATTAATAGGATAAAAACTTTGATAGAGGACTTGTCAGTTCTTCTGACATTTCTTGTTTTTGTAAATACGTCTAAATAACTATTGTGAAGCAACTCCGCTTTCTATCGTCACCATGTTAATCCTCATGGAAATGAATAATTACATTTGTCGATGGGACACTTACTATTCAGCATTGATTGGGCAGAGTTCATAGGGATGCTTCTTTCTAATAAGAAGGGGTCATAATACCTAGTGATCAATGTATTAATACATTTTCAGGAAGAAAAAGAAAAACGCCAGCATTCTTATTTTATAGGGAATAACAGTATTTATTAAAATAGTCATGTCAGGGAAGAGTGATTTCATTTAAGCCCGCAAATTGTGAATTATCTGGAATTGCAAAAAATATATATTTTTTGTGCCCCAAGCTGATGTTTTTATTGATACCATTTTGGGGTACATACAAGGTTTTAATCTCCCGTTATTGCAATGATGGGGTAGCCCAAAAAAGTAATTCTGAACTCAGCGATACCAAATATGTGCATTTTTTTGTTTTTACTGGCTTCAATAGTCCCCTTAGGAGACTTGAAGCTGTGATCATCCAGTCGCCTGTGCAACACATTGCAGGGCTATAGATCAGCTGTCAAGTGCGGGGGGGGGGAAATATGCGGGCTCAGCGTCGGAACCTGCATCAAAGGCAGGGTCAGGACCTTTGATGTACCTATACGTCAAAGGTCGTGAAGAGGTTAAACTACTTTTCATCTCTCTGTTGGTGTCCACCAAAGTTCTGTCCTGGGACCTCTACTCTTCTCTAGGTATACTTTTGGACTGTGACAGCGTAGGGAATCCCACAGCATACTATGAAAATTTACCTCTCTAAGGTCCAAAATTTTAGAATACCTATCATACCTTTCTTCTTTCTTAGACTCAACATGGATAAAACTGAATTAATCTTTCCAACACCTCAATCAAATCCCCCACCAGACCTAACAACCACTATATCTGACTCCACAATTAACCCAGTCTCTGTTGGGGTAACCTCTCACTCAAACATCCTTCAAACATCACATGCATTGCAAACATATTATTAACTCCTGCCACCTCCAACTCAAAAACATTTCTCTAATCCACTAGTTTTTCAGCTTTGAATCAGCAAAAGTGTCACTATGTGCCCAACATCATCTCCCAACAAAATGCATGAAACATCCTTCTTTAATAAGACTCTTCCACTCCTTCAGTCCAGCCTTAA
>VIAB01002082.1:70980-82254 GCA_009801035.1 Oophaga pumilio | reverse complement strand
TGTGGGGTTGATGTCACTTTTGTATTGTCAGGTGACATCAAACCCACGGCTTGGTAATGAAAAGGTGTCTATAAGACGCCTATCCATTACTAATCCTTCCTTTAGTTATATTGTAAATTAACACACAGCCAGAATAAAGTGTTTTATTTGAACTAAAAACAAAACACACTTTTTCTTTTTCATTTAAAAACAACAAACACAGTTAAACTTACCTAACGTCCTTTCCATTGAATCCCTCGTCTCCTATCATAAAACAAAAATAAAAAAAACAACAATATCCCTCACCTGTCCGACATTCTGTCCCATAATCCATGTCTGGGGATAAATAGTTTTCAACCTGGATGGTGCCAAGATGCGACTGTCCAGGCAGAGAACCACTGGTGAATTAGCTGCTGGGAGCACAAAGTCAGTGACTAGCGGTGACATCATCGAGGTTACCACCGGTCACTGAGGCTGCTTTCCCATCCGGGCTGAACTGCGGTGACCTCAGTAATCTGAGGAAAAGTCAGTGAGTTCACCGCAGTTCAAGCTCAGTGAGTTCACTGCAGTTAAGCTCAGTGAGTTCACCGCAGTTCACCATGAGAAATTCCTCACAGTGAACTGTGGTGAACTCACTGAGCTGAACTGCAGTGAACTCGCTGACTTTTTTTCTCACGTTGCTGCTACGATGATGTCACCGCTGGTCACTGATGCTGCGCAAGCAGCAGCTCATTCACCAGTAGTTCTCAGCCTGGACTGTCACATCTTGGCACCGTCCAGGTTAAAAACTATTTATCCCCAGTCATGGATTACAGCATGGGAGAGAACGATGGGCAGGTGAGGGATATGGTTGTTTTTTATTTTTGTTTTATTACAGCAGAACAGAGGTTCAATGGAATGGGTGTTAGATGAGTATAACTGTGTTTGTTATTTTTAAATAAAAAAGGCAAAGTGTGTTTTGTTTTTATCACAAATACAGAACTTTATTCTGGCTGTGTCTTTTTATCTAACACACAACTACAGAATTAGTAATGGATAGGTGTCTTATAGATGCCTCTCCATTACTAACCCATGGGCTTGATGTCACCAAACAATACAAAGGTGACATCAACCCCACAAATATTATCCAACTTGCCACTGCCACAGGGTAAGTGGGACGAGCCGGGCAAAGCGCCAGAATTGGCGCATCTAATAGATGCCCCTTTTCTGGAGCAGCTGCCGGCTGCTATTTTTAGCCTGGGGGCAATATTCATGACCCCTTCTCATCCTGAGAATACCAGCCCCCAGCTGTCAGCTTTAGCTTGGCTGGTTGTCATAAATAGGGGGAACTCCACAACTTTTTAAAAATTATTTATTTAAATAATTAAAAAATACAGCGTGGGGAACCCTCTATTCTTGATAACCAGCCTTGCTAACACTGACAGCTGACAGTTGCAGCCTGCAGCTGTCAGTTTTGCATAGCTGGTTATCAAAAATACAGTCTTATTTTTTTATTTATTTATTCATAGCGCAGACTGATGAATAGTCTCATCAGTCATCACTTGCTCTTGCTGTTATCACTTGAATACAACTCTCAACATTCTCCCCTGCTAGAGCTGATCCCAGCGCGAGTAGGGGATAATGGTGTGAGCAGTCTACAGCACCCTGCGCCGGGGAACAGTGCGAACAGTACTGCTGATTCCCAGGTGCCAGTACGTGTGATATTGATATGGCACCTGGAAAGCACACAGTTGCCACATGTACGCGACACGTATCAAACACACGTACACGCAGACACAGATATCTCCAGTACTGGTTTTCCACTACCGGAAATATCAGGCTATGTGAAAGAGAGGCGTATGACATTACACCAGAAAGGAATACTGGAAGAATTCAGCTTTGACCTTTAACACATGCTGTAACATAGAATTTGTACAAAATGAATTACCGTACGTTATTTAGCTATTTATATAGATTCATTATAAATCTATGTTAAACAATACAATGTTTTTTAAAATTTACCCTCCAACAAAGCTTTGACTTTAATTTTTTATTACTCCTCACTTCTCTTTTGCCCATGATTTGTATAGTAATTATCGATGTATGAACTACAAATACAACTGTGTCTGTCACCTATAAACTTCTGTTCTTCCTCCTCTGTTACCCAGAGGACTGTTCACATCAACAATTGAGATGAGGAATGTGGACTAAGCATGGTGACCCACATGTTACAGATAAAAGGGATAGCAACAAATATAGCTGAGCTAGACACAGGACCAGAGCAGAAGGAAAAGAGGAGACGGTTGCAGCGTCACACGTGACACAGATCGGCTAACTGGGAGAGACAGAGACACACAACATCTACTTACTATCATCTGCACGAACGGTGAGCAGTGAGAAATAAACAACAGTAAGTAATTCAATACATATAGCAACGTCTTCCACCCTGCTCAGGACAGTTTTTGTTGTTTAGTGTCCTTTTTGTTTTGTTATTTATAAGACTTGATGGGCCTGTGTCATAATGCCAACATATTCACCAACTGGCTTACCAAATCAATTACTACACTGTACAATATTTATTTGGAATATATATAACATACAATGCAGTCAAGTCACAAAGCAATTAGATTCAGTCACTTGTAATGGAGATGACTATTTTGAATAATAAATTGTTTAATTTTTTCGTAATACATATAAGATAGTAAGGGATATTATTTCAGAACTATGGCGGCTGAAATATTAACTCAACAGTAAAAACAGACAGTACGTCTTCTATTAATGGCAGCTATTCTTTCAGGATATAAAGTAAACCCTATGTAGGACCTTTTACCAAGCCCAAATTTTATAGGGGAGTTAATGACAAGATTTATTTGGTTTATTGTAAGTAGAAATGAGCTGGGTATCATTTAGGTCTTAACTGGGATTCCGCACCGGTTATACAGACAGTAAAAACAATCATGGCGCCAAACTTTATCAGCTTGTCGAGAGTAAATGTCTCATCATAGGGCAACTGCTTGAGGTTTCCTTGGCATATTATCTCACATGGGTTGATGCACCAGGCACAGCCTCAAACCTATGTACGGTGTATTTACTGTGCAAATGGAAGTGATGACAATTAAAGGAAAGTGGTTCTTGAAAGATTGCAGTGTGCTCCCTAATTCTGCTGATAGACAAAAGGTCATGGAAATTAATCCCCCACTGATTAAAATACTAATGACCTTTTCATTAATATTTTAACAGGAATCTGTCACCAGGAGATTGCTACCTAATTTGAAAGCAATATAATATAGGGGCAAAGTCCTTGATTCCACTGATATGTCACTTACTGGTCTTCTTGCTGTAGTTTTCATAAAATCAATGATTTATTAGCAGGAGAAAATCACTTTAGTAAACCTGCTGCCATGTAGTCCAACCCCGCCCCCACCACTGATTGGCAGCTTTCTGTGTACACTGGACATGGTATGCCAATCAGTTGTGTGGGCGGGGTTATACAGAGCTCAGCATTCAGAGAACTGCTTGATCCGCAGCAGACAAAACAATTCTTAATATAAGCTGCAGCACCTAATGACACATCGCTAGAATCAGAGTCTGTTTCTATATCATGCTGTTCTCAGATGGGATAGCAAAAAGCTGGTGACAGATTCCCTTCTACAACATACTTTATGTGACACAATAATTTCATTAGCAAGCCAGACCATTGCACATACATACATGCATATAGACAAGAATAGATAAATGAAGAATATTGTATTAAAAGAGCTTAGGTTTTTCTGAATCTTTACCCAGAGCAGTATTATACAAAAAGAGTATTTCAATTATCTGCACTGAATGGGTTGTCAATGCATACACTGCTTTATCATACTGAGAAGCAGAGCTGCTAGGCTTTCTATGGTCGTAGTCTGCATAATTAGACAGTTTTATTATCTAAGAAGCTAGAAAAGTCTCTTTAAAGCTTTATACAAAACAAATAACTAAGAAACAGTTTAGCAAAATGTTATTAGCTTTCAAAAAAGGAAAAACACTTGTAGAATTTTTCCGAAACATTTCATTTGAGTCAAATACATTTGCCACAAGCTGCAGGTACTGTAATTTTCCTGAAAACATATATATATATAACACTCTGAAGTCTACTAGGACTGTATCCCAGCCCCTTCAATCTCTGTAATGTAAGCACAGCTAAAGTGACTTTATCATAGAAACAGAGTGTAACAATTTTCAACATCCCATTTAATAACAGTGTACTGATAAACTTTTTTATGTTTTTTTTTAAAATAAAAAAAACACTCAAAAAATTATCGTTTTTAATCATTTCTGACCAGGTAGACCATTCTTTGTAGAATACTGACTCAAACTGATGGTGTCACTGCTAGAGGTAACATTATCTTGCTGTGACCGAGAAGAGCAATGTTTAAAATATTCCATTATGCCTTCCGCTTCTTCCCTAATCCTATGCTTGCTGGAGGCAAAGGGGGCTAATTGTGGCCTGTGTTTGGGGTACATACAGCCTAATATTTGACTTTTATTAATTTTTTATGGGAAAAAATAGAAAAAAAAACAATTCTGCTGTTGCTTTTTGACATTTTAGATTTTACACTACTCATTTGCTGCACAAATAAAGGGTTAAAGCACCACTCTAGCATTTTTTTCTATTTCAGCACTGGAGTGGTATCACTAATCCATGTTACATCCTCCTAGTATTAAACTTATGAGTCGCCATCTTCAGCTCTCCCCAGCTCCGCTCCGGTTCCCCTCTGCCATTTTCTGACTGACCAAAAGTGATTCTATGACAGAAGTGACTTCCTGTTCGCCCACCAAAAACTGGAGTGATCCGGCAGACTCACAATCTGAAGAAGATGACTGGAGCGCCGCTAACAACAGAAGAAGACGACGGCTGATGAGCATATTATCAGGTGCAGGGAACTTACATTAGTGACACCATTCCTGAGGTGAAATAAAAAATGCTGGAATGGTGCTTCTGTGAGTCTGCACAATAATGATGAAACTAAGTTTATATAGTTTTATAAAAAAAAACTTTGCATTGTATAAAAGTTACACTACTTTTATACAATAAACACTGTTTGAAAACATCATTTGTTTATAAATATAAGTTATAAGTTCAAAATTTTTCTGGCAACAGAGCTATATGAGGGCTTATTTTCCTGTAACAAGGAGTAGTTTTATTGGATCCAATACCTATGACTTTTTGATTACCGGTACTTGCTTTTTTTTTACATTTTTTGGGGGGTGGAATTAAGTAATTTGGGATATTTTCATAAACACTGCTCACTATTTAGGAAAGTTAAATGCCGATAATAAAAATAGCAAATTTATTTCTTTTTTGTATCTTTTACAATTATTGAAAAAACTCACTTTAAAGGAAAACAAACAACCATACAAACATTTTTTTGGTAACCATTTTATGAAGGTCATAACTTTTACATTTTCCGAACACAGAGTTGTGTGAGGGTTTATTTTTTTTTGCAGTAAGGCTGTCATTTTGATTGGAGCCAAATTAAGGTACGTACTGTATGACATAATCTATTAGGAGTTTATCTATCACAGACAAAAAGGCTATTGTTAGGATACACCTTGCCATAGCAATAATCAGCACCCTGCAATTGCACAACAGGCAGCATGGAGTGACAGATGGAGGGATCTCCTTCTGTCACACTCCTTAAATGCAACGGTCACTATTTACTCTGGCATGTAAAGCGTTAATTGAGCTGCTGCTAACACTTAAGGCGAACCTGTCAGCAAGGTTTTGGTCAGTAAACTACAGACATGTCAGTTTGGCGCTGTTATACTGATTAAAATGATACCTTGGTTGATGAAATCCGTCTTGTGGTTGTTGTTTAATCTGTATTTGTAGTTCTCAGTTAATGAGATTCTTCTGCTCCGGGGCGGCCGGTGTGGGGGGGGGTCATCATGTGGTGCTCTGCCTACATATTCATCTTTATGGGTTTATGACAGATCACTGATCCTGCACGAGAATCTCATTAACTGAAAACTACAAATAAAGATTAAACAACAACCACAAGACGGATTTCATCAACCAAGGTATTATAATCAGTGTAACGGCGCCGACCTGACACTGTCTGTAGGCTACTGAGCACAATCCTGCTGACAGGTTCCCTTTAATTCTCTCTATTAAATATTTGATAGGAAGTGGAATTGAATGCTGTTAGGCAAAAGTATTCTGGGATCAAGATCTTAGGGTTAATATACACAGGCATTTCACACCCTAATGGAAAAGTAGCACATCCATTAGCACACAAAAAGCCTGTGAGTTGAAGGCATGTGGTTAAATAGGTTATTTTATGGTCTATTAGTATAGATATTTTGTGCAGGAGTCTCCTCCTTGCTCAAGACCTCACACCTATTCAAGACCTTACATGACAGTCAATTATTAATATAGCATGGAAAAAATAAAGGAAAGGGGGGCCTTGTTCGAAACATTAAAATATAAAGATTTAACTAATTCAGAGAGAAGTGTGTTTAATAGGAAACTAAACACGCAAACAAAGTGATGACTATCTGAAGTTAGTAGATGGAAGAATAAAAGCAATATCAGAAAATCGTATTTTACTAAAAGATTACTAGATGCCTGCAAATACTTCCAGTAGATCAGGTTGAAAAGTAAGTGAATGTAAACAACATATCTGTACTAAATATATAGATATATATATATATGTGTACTATAAATGCGAAGGATTTGTGCAAAGTATTTGGTAATTTGTCGTTCATGCCCTGGTCTTATACAGTATATCATGAACCATGCTGTTAAATTGTCATGCATCATCCACATATAAATTATATTACATTGAAGTATGTAGTGCTCCATTGGATATGAGCACAGTGGTAGATATTTGTAACACAGAGACCTTTCTTTACTGAGTCCTACTTGCATTGTTTTCCACAATATAAAACGAAGTGGTTAAGCTAGAATTTCTACAGAAATGTGCAAAGTGCTATACAATAAAATGAATTTGTTTTCACCACAATTGAGCCAAAATAAAAATAATTAATAACAGAATAAAGAAGGAGATGGTTACTGCAGGAAAACTGATTACAATTCAGAGAAAAAAATGTGAAAAAAGTGCAAAATTGTGACGATGTTAAGCATATAATAGGCTCAAATGCACCACTCATACAAAACAGACCTTATTGTACAGTATTATTAATAAAATTCCATATAATCCAATAAAAAAGTGGAAAAGCACATAAAGTAATGAAGTGTGGAACATGAGAACAAAAAGCCCAAAATACAAACCAAGCTGAGACATAGTATAGACAAGAGCCACACCACCACCAACCCCACCAACTGAGAGCCCGGCTGCTGGAAATGAACTTTATCTCCTCCGGTAGATTCGGATTTCAATGTATAAAACATCAGAAGTACTGCACTGCTGTATGGAGTAGTTGGTGCACTGAAGGAACATGCGTCAATAGTTTAGTTATGTCTATTTGGAAGTGTCCCTTTTACATATTGGCCTGTAAGTTTTCTCTATACACAGAGCGGTGACTGAAACTGTGCCAGCACGACCCCGTGACTGAAAACCGAATGCTAGTAATAGTAAACAGAAAACCTTCGGCACACAAGTAAGAGACTTCGAGTGAAGGTGAAAGAAAGTGTAATATTATTCACAATCGACTCGCGAGTAAACGAGAAAAGATAATCCATCCAACGTTTCGTCAATGACGCCTTTATCAAGGATATCTATACTTGTGAGAAAACAGAAAATAAGAGTATTCATAAAGATTCCCAGAAGCAAATTACAATCTAAACAAAATCAACCATATTTCAGATTCTTTACAATCTCTCAGAAATCATTATCTATTCAGAACTTTGTCTGATATTTCAGAATTCAATTCCTTTCAGAATGTGGGTGTGAACCATTTCCTTAGAGGATATACAGCTCCGGCAAAATTTAAGAGACGACTTTCAAATGTTCAGCTTGTCTGATTTTTCTCTTTATAGGTATATTTTTGAGTAAAATGTAAATTGTTTTTTTAGTCTATAAACTTCTGACATTTCTCCGAATTTCCAAGCAATACATTTTGTATTTTTTTTCTGACAAACAAAAATGGTAAAAATTAAAAAAAAAAAAACCCCAGTGCTTTCAGACCTCAAATAATTCAAAGAAAACAAGTTCATAATCATTTAGAAACAACAATACTAATGTTTTACCTCAGGAAGAGTTCTGAAATCAATATTTTGTGGAATAACCATGATTTTTAAGAACAGCTTTCATACGTCTTGGCATGCTTTCCACCAGTCTTTCACACTGCTTCTGGCACAAAAATTTAAGCAGTTTTTCTTTGTTTGATGGCTTGTGACTATCCATCTTCCTCTTGATTACATTACAAAGGTTTTCAATGGGGTTCAGGTCTGGAGAATGGGCTGCCCATGACAGGGTTTTGATGTAGTGGTCTCTTAATTTTTTCCAGAGCTGTATATCATAAATGGAATACATAGTGCCAGTACAGTGTCTCTTTCTGCTTCACATTTACCATGATATCTGGCCAAAAAAGAGAACCCAACTAGTTTAGTCATATAATACATGTTAATACATATATAATGCCTGACCCAATGTCCTAGAGAAGTTTTAAGCATAACCAAACGGAAGGAAGAAGAGTCTGGAGGCTACAGGGAAAGTTTATACAAGTGTAGAATGAGAAAAAATCACATCAATATACTAGTAGTCATATGACAGTCTCAGAGGAGAACTACAAGTAAATGAATAGAAAAATAGAAAAACAGTGCAGAGACTAGAGTTGGTGACATAGTGCCTGTAGGTGAAAGCCGAAATCCGCAAAAGTGCAACTGTGTATGAGCGAAAGAAAGACTCAAACCATCAAATAAGTAGAGAGTTGGTGCACTTGTGCAGGTAACATAGAAGCGTTAGTGTGCTTGCGCAGGAAAACTAGATGATTAGTCTAGAATAACGCGTTAGTGCGCTTGCGCGGGTAGCGTGAATGGTCAGAATAGAATGTTAGTGCGTTTTCACAAATGATTTAAATGATCAAATTATGAAGAGGTGAGGATATCTGGTATGAAAGAAGCAATAATGCTCATGCATCAGAACTCTGCACTGTCTGGTAAGGTCAGCAATGGTGAAGTCAATATTGGAGGAAGAAACAAACATGCCAAATAAAAAGGGAAACAAGGGGGAAAATAGAAGAAGGATAAAAAGTGGGAAAAGGAAGATATAAATAGAAGAGAAAAAAATATCTTGGGAGGGAGAGAAATAATGGGGAAGGAAAACAATCATGTTGTACATGACATAAATTCATTAACTAATATATATACTGTACATCTCTGTATAAAGGCTGGTATTTAAATAATTTGCGCAAATGCACTAATGTTCTATTCTGACCATTCACGCTACCCGCGTAAGCGCACTAACGCCTTATTCTATAATAATCATCTTGTTTTCCTGCGCAAGCGCACTAACACCTTATTCTATAATAATCATTTAGTTTTCCTGCGCAAGCGCACTAACACCTTATTCTATAATAATCATCTTGTTTTCCTGCGCAAGCGCACTAATGCCTTATTCTATAATAATTATCTAGTTTTCCTGCGCAAGCGCACTAACATAATATAGTAATCATTTAGTTTTCCTAATGCTACTATGTTACCTGCATAAGTGCACAAACGCTCTTTTGTGGATCTCGGCTTTCTCCGCTGTCCTAACCACTCACTTCCTATAGACCAAGCCCTGGATCCGGAAATGACGACACCATCATCCCGGCACTTCACATGGATCCTGTGCTCTGCCGACTGATTCAACTACAGGCACTATGTCACCAACTCTAGTCTCTGCACTGTTTTTCTATTTTTCTATTCATTTACTTGTGGTTCTCCTCGGAGACTGCTACATGACCACTAGTATATTTACGTGTTTTTTTCTCATTATACACTTGTATAAACTTTTCCTGCAGCCTCCGAACTCTTCCTCCCTCCTGTTTAAAACATCTCTAGGACATTGACACAGGCTTTATATATGTTTTAACATCTATTATAAGCTAAACTAGTTGGGTTATAGATATCTTTCATAAAGGCATCATTGCCGAAACGTTGGATGGATTATAATTTTATGGTTTACTCAAGAGTCTGTTGTGAATAAAATTACACTTTATTTTACCTTCACTCGAAGTCTCTTACCTGTGTGCCGAAGGTTTTCTATTTACTATTAGCATTAAATAAGCTATCTTCAGCCACAAAATGCATGAAAACATTTCATGAATCAACAGTGACTCCTAGTGCTCAAATGCATAAGGCCCGTGCACACGTTGCGGATTTACTTGCGGATTTTTAGCGCGGATTTTGCTAAAACCGCAGGTAAAACAACCTGCTTTTTACCTGCGGTTTTAGCATGGATTTACTGTGGTTTTGCCGCTGTTTTTGTGCGGATTTGCCCTGCGGTTTTACACCTATAATGGAATAGGTGTAAAACCGCTGTGGAATCCGCACAAAGAATTGACATGCTGCGGTTTTAAAACAGCAGCAAATCCGCGTGGAAAATTCCGCATCATGTTCACGGCTTTTTTTTTTTCCTTTACTAACATTGTACTGTACATGGCGTCCGGTTCTGCTGCGGATCCGCAGCACAATCCACAATGTGTGCACAGGGCCTAAAGCGAACCTGTCACCTCGCTTTTCAGCTATAAGCTGCGGCCACTGCCTTTCGGGGCTTATCTACAGCATTCTATAATAAACTAGTTTTATTATACTCACCCGAAGGCGGTCCGGTTGGATGGGCGTCGCAGGTCCGGGTCCGGCGCCTCCCATCTTCATACGATGTCGTCATCCTCCTTGTTTCGTGTTGCGGCTCCTGTGCAGGCGTACGGATCTGCCCTGTTAAGGGCAGAGCAAAGTACTGCATTGCGCAAGTGACCTGTGACGCCCATCGGATTGGACCGCCCTCGTGTGAGTATAATATAACTTGTTTTTCTTATCTTTCAGGTCAGATCGGGGGCTTATCTACAGAATTATAGAATGCTGTAGATAAGCCCCGAAAGGCAGTGGCCGCAGCTTATAGATGAAAAACGAGGCGATGGTTCCCTTAAATAATAAAGTAGCGATAGAATACAGCAATATGAATACAAGTACAATAGTGACTCCTAGGCGTCAAATGCATAATTATGCTTTTACTATAATAAGGTAGAGGTAGAATACAGCAATATAAATGCAACATGATATTTGCAGACTGTGTCCCAAATGCATAATGTAATACACAGTTCTGGTGCTTCTTATTACTGTATGGAGCACATAGACGGATTTTGGTAAGAACTTACCTGTAAAATCCTTTT